>JAECMU010207027.1:0-11885 GCA_016106625.1 Dracogyra subfuscus
TTGTCCCCCCCCCCCACTTTTCCCTTGCAAATGATGCCCATGTTTCAAACAACCTGGATTTAACCATATATTATTGTTTCAATTAAGACCTCAAATAGAATGACATGAAGAAAATCTTTCTACCAAAATTATTTAAGGAAATGAACAGTGTTAAAATGTTTGAGAATAAAACATCAATATCAGTGAGTTTCTCCAGAAATTCGGTTTAGTTACTTGTAACAGTATCCATTATGTACATACTAAAATGATCCTGACATTCAAAAATTATAACTTTCCATTTCACTTTCATTTCTTGTAAAATCTTAAGATTATTCTACATCTCTTTTCTTTCCCTGCCCAGTTAAAAGTAAGTCCAAAATCCCACTTTGTATATCCCCAAAGTCGACAGATCTGTAAACCATATAATAAAAAGGTTTATATATCACTACCTATTGACAGATACCTTTCATTTTATGTAATTATTAACTTCACCACAATAACAAAAGGGAAATTTCATTTCAAAATTATCTGCATTTTCTTAAGGTGTTCTTATGTCAGCCCACAACTGGAAAATATTTGATGCATCCAACATATTCCAAAATAAACTCCAGTCAAGCACAAAGATTCCCAAAAGAAGACCAGTGATATACCTCTCCATTGTTGGAACCATTTGCAGAGTGTTCAGGTGAACACCAATTGAACATCGCATTAAGAAATAAAGTATCACATGGCTTAGGTAATTATTATACTAGTTTTTATCATCTATAAATCAGAATAAACTTTTATTATTCATCATCAATTATAATGCACATCCATTTTTCTTTGGCTTTTTCTTTTTTTAAACTTATATATCATAAAATCACATAATATAATACTAGATTTTCATCAATTATATTATTATTTTAATGGGACATGGTGAATTTTGGGGGTTTTTAAAAATAATTTTAGGACATTGGATATATTGCACATCAAGCAACTTGTATGTATGTTCAAATGACATGGACGGGGTGGGGGAGGAGTTAAAATGGGCGGGCCTTTATCCTTAGGGCAGATATGGATGAAAATCTAGGATTTATTTTATGGAGGCCTATAATTATAATAGGTTTTTTGGTGTTTTTTTCTGTTATGCAAATTGTAAGTTGTACATCGTAAGAAAGATTTATTAATTTTGTGTTCCAACATAAAGCTTTGTTAATGCCGGGTAATGGTACTGTAAGAACCATTGTTCAAATAGCATGCAAAAATAAACAAGTGAACTTTCTTGTAGAGAATCTGAAATCCTATCTGTTTAAAAGATAACACATTTTTTTTTTTTTAAATCTTCAGTATGTGTTTGCATGATCAAAGCCCACTCTCTGTATAAAGAAGAGTAAATCTGATCCACCTTCAAACACCTTTCACTGGTATTTATCTTTAAATAAAACCTTCTGATGAACACACTGCATTTCACCGATAAATTATGACCTTTAGCCTACAGGGGTTATCTCCCCTTAACTGAACATGAGTTTTTTATATTTTATTTGTGTGTTTGACGTATTATACAAACATCAACCATTGTCAATACAAATAAGGTCACATGTTCCTCTCCTCTCCCCTCTCCACAATTATAGATATATCACTGCTGTGGCAATGAAAGAAACTAAAAACTGGAAATACAGATTAAAAACAAATTTAGGTAACTTTTTCAACAGTCTGAAATTTATGTTGAATCATGATGAATGCATGTAAATTGTACTACAAAAGGAATGAAATACTTGTTTCAAGTTAATCCAGCTGAGTGTTTAATTGGCAGTTATTAATACTCTTAGTTAATTAAGAGAATGATAGAAGAAACCATCTGTTACCACAAAGGTCCCCCCTAACACACACACACACACACACACACACACACACACACACACACACACACACACACACACACACACACACACACACACACACACACACACACACACACACACACACACACACACACTCTCACAAAGGAAGTGCATGGGGAATAGATGGTCTAATTTACACACAAATCAAAGGTTGTAGTTAAATATTTTTGCTTATGTTGAAAACCAATGAATATATTGCAATATAAAATGACAATTAAAAGAATTTATACTGACGTTGGAATTTTAGAGGATTATAATACCCCATAGTTTGAAACACTCATGAAAACAATACCATTACTTGATTTTTGAATACTGTGTTATGTTAAAATTAATGAATTTTTAATAGCATCACAACGCAAACACAAATATCAGATGTTTGTCGAAACAAAGGTATACATGTATACCGGTATACAGTACAGTGTAAGAATGAACAAGTGTCATAACATGAGACACAACATAATCAGTTTGCCTCAAGCTAGACACACAATTTACACTTTACATTGAATATACATGTACACTGTACATTAATAAGTAAACGTGTAGGTTGTCATTCAAAATCAGTTAGGGGAAAACTTCCTGAATATATTTGTTCATGGTTCATCACGTTTTTATAAACAACCTACATGCCAACAACTACATAGTTTTGGTGAATCATGCATGAATACGAACAAGCAAAGAAATATGAACACAAACTACTTCATCAAGTAAAAAAACAAGTGTATATTATATATAACAAAAACAATCTGCGGACAAAAATGTTGGGAATCATCAATTAACAACTTTCATTTGATAATTTATGGCCGGGTGTTTGACAAGAGGGTTGAGAAGGTAAAATTATGGACCCTATAATCTTGGAAATTAATGGATATGTTTTTACAAGTTTTGGATAGATAACAGTAAGAGAAGTGACAAAAGCACATGAAATGTAGTGTTTAGTTTCAAAACATTTCAAGCATATTAGAACCTAATGGGAGCACGTATAGTCAGTTTGGTTTTATTATGTACCCTCAAATCATGTTCTGGCAGAAAACCTGAATGGTACTTCATCAATCACATATTGTTGATTGTATTCAATATGATAAAAAAAACAAAACAACAACATCCCCATGAAAGTATCTATTCACCCCAAAACATAACATGAAGTACTTTTTCCCACTGTATATAACTAGAGAAAGCTGTAGTACTTATTTATATATTTATAAATGTTTGTAAATCCCACTGAAATTGGAAAATAAACAACTTGTTTGATTTTTGTTTCTTTGATTTGATAATTTCCATTACACTGGATCGAAAAAGTTCCATATTAAAGATACCTGCTCATTTGTCCTATTGTACAACAAATGTGACCCCTCAAAAACGATAACCCTATTGAATATAGAATTATTTATAAAGTATAGGGACTGTAACATTGATCTTTTACATCCATTACTATACAGATATTTGCCACCTTAACTGAAACTTTTAGGCCCAAAGTCAAACATTGTGAAAATATCAACAGATTCAAAATTAAAAGTTAAAAAAAATGCGAAGCCAGACAGGAAGACAATATGCATAATAAGCGTTACATCCGTTTTACTTGCAATTTGGAATCCACTGCTATTTTAACAATATTTGACCTTTAGGCATAAAAGTTTCACTGAAAGTAGCAAATATCAACATAGAATCACGGGTGTGAAATATCATAGTTACAGTCCCAACCCTTTTTAAAATTCAATTCAATAGGGTTATCATTTTCGATGGGCTACTCGATACTAACCAATATTGACTGCTCAAACTCTAGTATCACCACTATAATTATTCATTACTTTGAATTTGGATGGTAAATTAAATTTTAAACTGAACCATAAAACCACAGTACATTTTTATCTTTATCAGAAAACTGGCCAGAATAAAAATATTTGTGGAATATCTTTGTACTGTTAGTTTATTATCAAAAGTAAAAATATACAAATAATTATGTTCAAAAGTGGGTGTATATATATATATGCATTATACATTGGTGTACATATCCACTCAGAAAACACACAATTATTTTTTAGTAAAGGTCTGCTATGTAATAAAACACATTAACAGAACCGTATTAATTGCCTGATCATCAAGTATATTATCCTGCAATCAATAATAGATAACGTAAAGTCTTAAAAGTCCAAACATCTAAGGAGCCATGCTTTAGGTAAACAACGGTCACTAGGCCCTTAAATACAAAGGCATTAATGAACTCATTAAAAATAAATAATGTGCTGTGTGATAAGTCTATAAAACTGCGTGATGCTGGCACCTACAGCTCAAGAAAGAAAGAAAGAAAGAAAGAAAGAAAGAAATGCTTTATTTAATGACCCACTCAACACATTTTATTTACGGTTATATGGCATCAGGCATATGGTTAAGGACACAGATTTTGAGAGGAAACGCGCTGTCGCCACTTCATGGACTACTCTTTCCGATTAACAGCAAGGTATCTTTTATCTGCACTTCCCACAGACAGGATAGCACAAACCATGGCCTTTGTTGAACCAGTAATGGATCACTGGTCGGTGCAAGTGGTTTACACCTACCCATTGAGCCTTGCAGAGCACTCACTCAGGGTTTGGAGTCGGTATCTGGATTAAAAATCCCATGCTCGACTGGGATCCGAACCCAGTACCTACCAGCCTGTAGACTGATGGCTAACCATGACGCCGGTATTCTACAGCTCAAGAACCAACCTCAAACCACATCAGTCAGCAAAAGCTGTTTAACAGTTATGCTGAGGAAAAAAAGCTTTTAGAATTTATTTTTGTCTAATGGCAAGACATTATATCATAGTGCTAAACTGCTCACCTAATAATGTGCAGTCAGTCTAGGATCGATCCCTGTCAATGGGCATCAAGCTATTTCACGTTCCAGCCAGTGCATCATGACTGGTATATGAATAATTTTCGTTTGTTTGTTTTGCTTAACGACACCACTAGAGCAATTTTTTAAATTAATAATTGGCTATCAAAAAAACAGTATCATATGTCAAACATTTGGTAATTTTGACATATAGTTATAGGAGGAACCTACCTAATGGGCCTACTGATGAAGACCAATCCCATATGTGCTTAACTTTTTGTTTGAGTTGCCATCCGGGCAAGTGATGACAGCACTTTCACTTGCCCGGTTCTATTTTTACTTGCCCGAATAATATTTTCTTAACCTTCTGAGTACTGCTGGAGAGATATCTCGCCCGATGTCACGCCAGTTGACATACTGTACACTGTTTATAGTGTATTTCCCCGATTCATATTTCCCGCCGTTTTTCACAGGCCACTACCAGAAACGAAAATATAATTAAAGATTTCCGGTCAAAATGGTGGATTTTGTTTAGATTTTTTCAACTGAAAAACTTTGAAATTTTAAGTTCAAAAAGTGGTTTTCGGCAAGTATTTTCGCTTGGCAACAATGGCGGCACATCGCGGTCATTTTCAGGGATCGATAGCTGATTGTGACAGCTAATTTGATAATAAATTTGATAGTTTTTCTAACAACTAAAATCACCAAATATTGCCATATGAATCATAGTTCAGGTTTAAAAACAAATCTGGTCAAAAACAATTGTTATCGGGAATAATGGACATAAATACTGGACAGTTGGCCACAAATGCCCATAAGTAAATGCAACTTTTTAGATTTTTTGCCCAATTTTAATCGCCATTAGCTGATCTAAAAATAATAAATATTAAACAAAATCCAGGAAAATAATACTTGCCGATATATATATGAACTTTATTTAAGTGAATATATGCGAGTAAAAATAAATAAACTTGTACCCACTCAACATGGTCTTTGTTAAAAATTATTCCAGTAGTCTAAAGGTTAACATACAAAACAATATTGTAACAGATTAAAAAAAAAAGTCAGTCGCCAAGTGGGCAACCTTACTGTGGGTTTTCAGTCGCCCGTCGTCGTTTTCAATCGCCAAGGGCGATCGGGCGACCATTAAGTTCGAACCCTGCCATATCAAAATCACCAAGCGAGAGCACTTTATCACTGTAGTGGGTTTCCTCTATGAGACTATATGTCGAAATTACCAAATGTTTGACATTAAATAGCCGATGATTAATAAATCAATGTGCTCTAGTGGTGTCGTTAAACAAACAAACTTTAACTTTTATCTTTTTATCACAACATTTCTACCTCCTATGCCACCATCTTTTTATTCATTATTCGTATCTGAGCTATGTGCTGCCTTCTGAAGTTGGACTGAGTTTCTTTAGTATCCAAACAGTTCCTTTCATATGGCAGACTTTTAACCTAACACAGAAACACACCAACTAACCTTGAACTGAAAAAGACGACGCATCTCCCGCTTCAAAGTTTGTGGATTTTGCAGCTGCATTCTGTTGACGTCGTAACTTGTTCTGGTATATTTGTTTGTAGGAACCTGAAAGCAACAATAATAATATACTCATATATAATATTAATGAAAGGAAAAAAACTGTACACCACCTCAGATCAACTGCAGCTATTTATCATTTCAAGATTTATTTCAATAGAGACAGGAAACACAGCTCTGCCACACTGACTACTCCTACTGATAAAGAAAGCAGTGAAGGATACCATGGCCTGGTTGGGATGGAAAAAAACAGACTAGTGAGAGCAACATATTCTGCGACCCCTTCCACCTCTAATGTGCACTCTAACCATTGAGCTATATCCCTGTCCCTAAATTGAATGCTATTCTAAATACAGGCAAACATCCACAACCAAATACTGTGAAAACAATTTATATGATTGCATCATTACATCATTTGACATGTTATTTAAATTATAATATAATATTTTAAGACAAAACCACATCTCTAGTGTAGCACCTCCTTTGGAGCTCAGACTGTAAGCCTTGCCATGGAGTTTTCATTTCTTCAAGGCACTTTTCGTGTGTTTTTTTGGCTGTGAACTATATTCAGCTTCTTTTTTTTATGGTATGTGTTTTTGCTGTAGACATTTACTTAATTGCAGGGGTTGGACGTGACTATTTGTTTACATTTTGGTACACTCCCACCTCCCAATTTTTTGTTTCTGTTAAAAACCTTGAACACCGAGTGCCATATAGAGAATAACTAATTAATGACGTAGGATTTTGAAGGGCTAGCTCTGGGTGAGCTAAACAATTAACCAAATTGTCTATTAAATTTAAAAAAACTATTACATGAAATTATTTGCCAAAATAAAATAAAATTTGCCAACTGCTTTCAAAATTCACTATTGGCGAATTTGGCGAGTGCCAGAGCTAGCCCTGATTTTGGCTTTATCCTGTGAAGGTAAGAATGGGAATTCCTCATTCAGCTTGAACAGACAATATCCTACATCATTAACACGTTATTATCTCTATCCTGCAGATCATAAAAATTAAGGGCAAAAGCTATTATTTCTATTATTTCAGCTATATTGTATCATATGATGACCTGGAGGTCAAATGAGCAATTTTGTAATATGTGACGTCAAAAGGCATATCCTCCTACTATACATATATATGACTTTGCTTTATCCATCATCAATATCTGTCAATAAAGACAGTGGTTGCAGAATAAATAACAGTAACATCCGACAAAAACGACAGAAATTCCAAGCAGTAAGATACTAACCACTTGCTTCATTGTCGTCTGGAATGTCAATTCCCATCACAGTAGATCGTCGTTTTGGAACTCGTCGGGGGTCAGGGAGCATTTCCGAATCAATGGTCCACGTTGTACGGGCCTTAGTAGGAGAGGCATCATCAATAGCCTGAAACATAGCAAAATAATATACTTGTAGAACTCTGTAAATCATTAACGCACATTTGATAGTGGTATAGCACACTGACAAACTTCAAAACTATACAATAGCCTGTAATGAAGAATTAATGTTTAACACCCCAGCACAAAATGTCACAAAAGGTAATGATGAACAAATGAAAAAGCAAAGCATATATATATATAGTATTATCATGCAACCATGCTTCCAGTTACCTGCTAACACCTACATGATAATCTGAAGTGTTATATAGTCAATGCCTGTTAACATGTATGTGTTATCTAGTCATTAGGAATTGAATTCTGGGCATGGCAAGTCATCGTAACGATGTCATCGTAGCTTTAATTTAATGACGTCATCGTAGCTTCCAGCCTGATGTCTGCGACGTATATCCGTGACGTATTTATGCCAGCAGCTGTTAGTGGGGGAATCATGTGTTTATTTTTTTATGAAAAACAGTCAAAGTATGGTTAAAAAGAGTTGCATGATTAAAAAAATACCAGGTTACTACGTTTTGATATTATTATTTGGCTCAGTTCAATAATGGTGAAACAGGCTCGAGGGTAATAATCTCTTTATCATAAAATCTCAAGGTTAATATAACGTGTTTCTGTGAACTGTACATGTAATTTTAAATTCCAGTCCTCCATTACTAGATATTCAAATGATGTAAGAATATGTGGTGCAGTGTATTTTTGAATGGAAATGACGTCAACCTCGAATGACGTCCTTTTGGACGTCCTTACATGCGTCAATTATGGAGTGTCACCCATGTGCGTTTGCTTAAATGTCAATAAACCTAGTGCCGTGACTCTTATTAATTTATGTAAATCTAATTTGCAAAGTTATCAAATTGTTAAAATATGTGATCTGAAAAATATCACATACTTTGATTGCACTGAAAATGTAAGATATTATATATATAAACACACACACACACACACACACACACACACACACAAAAAAAAAATAAAAAAAAATGCTTAACTAGTGTTTCCCCAAGGATTTTTGTTCAGAGGGTTGGCAAAATAATTTGACGTAAACTGAGCCACCAAAAGGTGCGAAAATGATAGGGGAGTTCGGGGTTATTTTCACTTCCTTCTAGATGGATTATGGAGTACATGTGGGTGTCATGTACACTTATAGAAGGATATATTTTAATAATGTTTATTATTATTAAATATTTGCATAATGTCAAAACAATCATTTGAAAAAGAAGTACAAAAGTATTAAACTAAGCACAAACAAATAATACATATTACTGAATTACTGATTGTAATTTATTTATCTAAAAGTAAAATCCCTGTCTTCTAGAACCATGGGATTGGTAATTTTAACAATTCATTAGCCATGATTGAACATTCATTAGCCCTACCTCTGTATGTATATTAAAAAAATCACTTCCCATACTGACCAGTGGTTAAAAAAATTATTGGTCATGATAAAAAATTCACCTGCTAAATTGTAATCACTGATAAAACAAATAAATGAAAGTAAATTTGTTTTAATATATATATGTAGGTATATGTTTAAATTTGTATTAATTCATTATATAATGCACTTGAAAATAATTTCTTGCAAGTCTTGCAAATTTAATTATGTAATGTTTAAATATAATTTAAAAAGAAACCACATAAATACAAAAACACACCCAAAAAACAAAAAACATTTGGAAGTTCGTAAAACAATATGGTTATGTGCAACCTTTAAAAAAAAAAACTTGACCTGAAGAGACTGGTCACCTTTCATTTTGTTATGCCTGCACTGTGTTAAGTAACAACTGTTTGGGTACCAGTCAATTAGTAATTATAGCAAAATTGCGCGAATATTATATTGCAATATTTTGGACTTGGACTTCAATAAAATTACATATGTAGGTATATCCATTTCAGTGATGGGGCATAGACTACTGGTGACCATATATTCATTAGTGAACTGTTGCATGCGAAAAGAAATCAAAAATATTGACTTGTAGATCCTTTTTTCTCTTTTTTTCACATACCATCGATGTTGGTTGATTTTTTTTTTATTTTATTTATTCGATCATCATCATCATCATCATTTCTCTGTTTTTCCCTCTAGCCAATGGGATCTAACACTGTACATATTTGTGGAATACTAGTATATTATTGACTACTAGCATTTGCATTTTAATTTTTTTTAATATAATATCAGCGAATTAATCACAGAAATGAGTGCCTTTTTTTAATGGTTACAACTTTTACAGTCCCGGTAAAGAAATTCATGGGGTCGGTGCGGGGGTCCTTCTGGCCCCTAGCGGAAACACTGCTTAACAAACACCCTAACATAAAAATATACCAGATATTGCAAGTCAAATATAAACCAATTCAAATGGATAATAATTAATACAAAATTTAATAAGAAAAAAGAGAAGCTACAATACATGAAAGTATTATTAAATGAAATGACTCAACATAAAGAAATATAAGTACTGGTCAATACTAACCTGATAATACAGAAATTATTTCAATATTTGTGAAAATAACATTTTTAATGTTCCATTATCCTTGTATACATCTAAATCTACTGCAACAACAATCAGGGAACATTCAGTTATCAAAATTTGCATTAGCGATATTTCTGGTCAATTGAAAATTGATTAGAAACTATACTGCTAATGTTATAAAAATTGTATAGTGATCTCTGGAACTTGTGTAGCAAATTGGGAAGCAATACTGAACAAAATGTTCCTTGACAATGGTCTTCAAAACATCTATTCAGGCTAAATGACATCACCATGCCAACACCCATTACCATATTTTATCCTCGCTCAATTACTTGAAAAAGAAGATTTGGAAACAAAACTCCTGCATGAAGAAGTTTTCTTTCAATGGTTCGTTTGAAATAAAATAGGTATTATGTAACACGAATAGAACATATACATGGATATGTATATGGCACGTGTCCAACAATGTTACCCAATTTGCTGTTATATGACCTGTAACGAATTAAAGCACTGCATATTGTCTTTTAGAAAAATGTTTCTCATGGGGACTGCAAATCCAGAGCAAAACATGTCCACAGCATATTATTCAACAATGCCAAGTAAAAACTGAAGTAAAACCAATTAACATCAGCATTATTTTGGGGCAATATAACACTGCAATTCTCAATGATAGGCTCCAACATGGTATAACGATCAGTTAAAATTTTCAGAAATTACATTCTGATTAGGACAATTACGTTTTAGTCAAACATGTTCTGCTTGCGTTCAAAAGAAAGAAAGAAATGTTTTATTTAACAATGCACTCAACACATTTTATTTACGGTTATATGGCATCAGACATATGGTTAAGGAACACACAGATATTGTGAGGAAACCCGCTGTCGCCACTTCATGGGCTACTCTTTCCGATTGGCAGCAAGGGATCTTTATTTGCACTTCCAACAGGCAGGATAGCACCAACCATGGCCTTTGTTGAACCAGTTATGGATCACTGGTCCGTGCAAGAGGTTTACACCTACCCATTGAGCCTTGCGGTGCACTCTCAGGGTTTGGAGGCTGTATCTGGATTAAAAATCCCATGCCTCGACTGGGATCCGAACCCAGTACCTACCAGCCTGTAGACTGGTTGTGTTCATTAGAACTAAATGAATATTACTGTGGACAGATGCTGTAAGGGCATCTAAAAAAAAAATATAAAAAAATAAAGAAAAAAAAATATTGCAGAGGCATTTCACACTTTAGCTTCTGCATTCAGCATGTGTCTACTAAGGCAAATTATATTTTGTAATTGAAGTGCCTTAATTTATATACAGTAAACTGGGTGGAAATGTGTGTGTATATAAATTTGGCACTATTTTGTCCATTCTCTGCATGGAATTATTTTCCAGGTAACAGTGCCTAACCTGATGTCTGTTCATGAAATTTACATGTCTTGAACATGTGTTATGGTGCATATTCATGGGAAAATGTCACAATATTCATCTGGTTTACATTACAGGTACATGCATTTATATTATATGACAAATGTAGAGGTTGAAATAAAGTTTGTTTTGTTTAACAACACCACTAGAGCACATTGATTTATTAATCATCACCTATTGGATGTCAAACATGGTAATTTTGACATAGTCTTAGAGAGGAAAACCATTACAATTTTCCAGCAAGGGATCTTTTATATGCACCATCCCATAGACAGGATAACACACACCATGGCCTTTGATATACCAGTCATGGTGCACTGGTTGGAATGAGAGATAGCCTAGTGGGCCTACTGACGAAGACCGATCCCATATCAGTGTCTGCAC
>JAECMU010207030.1:0-18324 GCA_016106625.1 Dracogyra subfuscus
CCAAAAATAAATGGTCCTTATATCTTTCTAAATATCTGTTTATATAGTAATTTTTTTAAACTCAGAATGCAGGTTATATTTTTTAACCAAAAATGTTTACTATTATCACCATTCATTTGCTCACGATTGCAAGACATCATAATTGTTATATTCGTTTTCCTAAAATGTTGTTTGTTAACATTGGATCTCGATGACTCCATGTTGTAAGCAACACCACCAAACATTTACTTCACCGAAAAAGGTTACGTAGTTAACAATATTTACTGCTAATGCATGCTAGTTTTTAACGCACGTGTGGTAAACTTAGCTATTTAGCGGTCAGTTTACTGCTCATTTGAAGCGTAGAGATGCTAATAAAAAGGTAGCTATTTGGACAACACCTGTCTGTTTATAAATGTTGATATGCTTTAGAACTAAATGCTTATACACACCGAAACTGGTTCCCCCATGATAACAGTCGCCTTATAATCCCATTTAAAGTAAATAATTTTAAAACTGAAACAATGATTTAAACCTGTTTAACTAATTAGTAATTATTTTTAGGCCCATTCGTGATATAAATATAGTTGTTGAGTCTCTTCTACTTTCAAATATGTGTGTGACGTCACAAGCACAGGACAACCATATTCGGATAACACATTTTCTGAATCGATTTCGGGCGGCAACTTTGACAGCCAGAACCATCCCTAGGTTGAGAGCAATCAGTGCCAGGACAGTTCGCAACCGTTTATTGGAGCACAACATCAGGCCGCGACGCTCAGCAATACGTCCTATTCTGCTACGACGTCACCGAAATGAGCGTCTAGCATGGAGTGGACGGCACATACGATTCACCCGTCGCGACTGGTCAAGTGTGCTATTCACCGATGAGTCCAGATTCCATTTGGACAGTAGTGATGTCGAAATTAGAGTCTACAGACGTCTTAACGAACGCTACGCTGATGCTAGCGTTGTGCAGCGTGCACGTTTTGGCGGCGGGAGCGTCATGGTATGGGGAGGCATCACATCACACGGGAGGATGCAGCTGGTGATTGTGGCTGGAAATCTGACAGCCGTACGCTACAGGGATGAGAACATGTTGCAGCAAGACAACACTCGCCCTCACGTCGCACGTGTAGTGACCGACTTCTTGAGACAGCAGAATGTCAACACTCCTGCCAAACCAGCCATTGACCTTGAACCAACTGGGTCGTGACCTTGTTCAGGTCTGGAACAACATCCCACAAGGTTTTCTGAACCACCTGGTGTCATCAATGAGACGTCGTTGTCAGGCCTGTGTGCACGCACACGGTGGCCATACACGGTATTGACATTGTGAACTCACATTCGACGCCACCCCTCTTTATGACCCAGAGATTGGTAACAACAATGCCAGACATTTGTCTTTAGGATTTGGTATTGTGCGTAAATGGTAAATAAATAATGTGTGAAATAATTGTGTTGATTTAATTACAAATAAGAAAATCACACCACTTTTAGTAATGCACAGGGACTTTTTTCCGCTAGTATATATAGTGTACTATTTTGTGCACAATTTGAAGAAGTTATCATGAATTGTAAATAGCTCCTGTATCACCCAAACAATCGAGGGTATACTTAAAGGACAAAGAGTACACTTTCTGCTCACTTAAATGCAGTCAATCTTGCTTGACCTAGCTTCCAGGTTTTTTAATAAGCTTCTACTGACCATGTTCGTGTTGCAAACTTGCAAATAGTCTACTTAAGTGTTCAGCTACACTCACTTTTACTTAACGTACATTTTAAGAAATAGTATTTAAACATTTTAATAAATTTTCGTACCAATATCCAATAATGATTGAAACATGCGGGCCTTGGCACATATCTAACCTAACTTCTCTGTGTGGCCTGGACGGGGGTTGTTAGTTGCTACTCAGACAGAAAAGAATACAGTGAGTGGCCTTAAACCTCTCCACTTGCTCAGAGTAGGAAGTGGTATAAACCCTGGGGCCTAATTCACTAAACTCTCACAACTTTGCGACCTCGCTGTGCAATGTTAAAATACTTGCAAAATGGATGTTTTGTTGTCTAACAGAGCCTAAAAGATCTGTGTGAATTAGGCCTACCAGCTTTAAAGATGATGGTTTAAACACTATGCCATCAAGTCCAATGCCGTTACAACAAAGGACCTTAGCATCATTAGCTGTTGGAAATGCTTATATCAGAGCACTGTATATCTCTTTACATTCACAAGGCAGCCATTGTGTCAATGGCTATTGAAATAATAAATATAACAACTGGCAGAATTTGAACTTACTACACAAATTTGCATTACATTTGACACCCTGCGACCATAACCACTCGGTCAACCATAGTTAAAAAGGTGTGCTTGCAGACACTCGGTTCGAAACTATTGTAACAGTTTGAATTAATAGCCAGCAATTTTTTTAATGAAACATGGCTGTTAGTATTCATCAAATATACAATATGTGGCATTGTTCAAATGATGAGCGGGCAGCATAGCTCAGTGGTACAGTGCCCGCCTGATGGTCTAGGATCAATCCCCGTCAGCTAACCACTGGGTTTTTTCTCTCGCCATAACCTTATGTCCGACGCCGATATAACCGCACTTATCATGTGCTGAGTGCGTCGTTAAACAAACAACAACAAAACAAAAAAGTTCAAATGACTGACATGTTGTTAGCATCTCAGCTAATTGATATATGCATTCTAGCACTCCAATTATATAACTATTTGCAAAACTGTAATGTCCTTACAGCTAGATTGGATATAGTAATGTAAATAGTATTACTCTCTCACTCAAAATAAGACAGTATTGTTAATTTTGTTTTTATTAACACAACAGTTTATACACCTGGTGTTTATTGCACCAAATTCCATGACTTTTAAAGTAATCTTTGATATAGTTTTGAAACAGATTTTTAATGCAAATAACATTTCATTTCACAGGCCTTCCTATCCAACTCAGATATTCCGACCTTACCAGTCTGGGAAACAACAATGGCAAATTCCATGATCTTCGATGATTTCCATAACCCATATGAACCCTTTTTGAACATGAAGTAATTTAAACAATAGTACTGTTTTAGTCAGTTTATATAAAATTTGAAACATGCTGACAATTTCAGCCCTGGAGATTCAAATGTCTTGTCAAATCTTAATACATATCACAAGAACACAAAAATGTTGCACATGAGACATCAAATTAGTTCCTCAGTCATAACCTTTCCTTAAGAATGCTTCCTATAATGACTCCTTGATGTCTAATGTTTTCTACATAGCATTCTCCTCTATTGAAAATAGAAGAAAAAGCTGTGACATTGAATCTTTTTTTTCAAAGTTGTATACTTCTGCCAAGTATTGGATAGTCAACCCAAAACCATCACTTGGGTCATGATGCAGTTTTCTTTGATTTCTTCTTGCTTAGTTTTGGTGGTCCTAGAAGTTTGAAAGTTGTCCTGCAAAAAATTTAATCAAGAAATAAAATCACAACCTATAAAATTGAAACAAATAAAATGAAACAGAAATTTTATGTGTTAACATTTTTCACCAAATGGGAAGGCTTTTATCTTGACCATAAACGGTTTGCAAAATGATAATACAGACTGAATTAAACAAAACATATTTTATTTATTTATACATTAAACAACACCAATATGGGGTGGGGTGTAGCTCAGTAGCTGAGTGCTTACTAAGGTATAATAGGTATAATACCAATTTGAAAGATTTACATGAAAAAGGTACACTAATAATGTTAACACACATTATAAGGTAAAGACAATGAAACTTGTTTCTCTATCCAAAGTGATAAGAAATGGCACATATGTGGCATACATGTAGATGGTGACATAAGACAAACATTTGTCATGGATGGAGAGACAAGGTCTAGGATTTGAAGATGGACAGCAAAAGAAGCTCCACAATAGGAGAATCTAGGAGATTGGGATGAAATAAGAGGGGATTCAAAGGAGAGTAGAGAAGCGGTGCACTGGGGTTAAAAGCAAACAGCCTACCCCCCAAAAAAAAACAAAGGTTAAACAAAAGCAACCTTGCATCTCACTGTAATCAATCCATATACATTGTGTTAGAATAAAGCTAATGTAAAATATCCAGATACACTTACTGGCAAGTGGAACATATCGGACTGAAGGTGCAAAAAACTGCAAAGAGAAAATAACAAATGTATTCTTGAATGCTCAAAGAGAAAAACAAATACCATGAAATCATTTACAAAACAATAAAAAAATAAAATAGATACATATAGATCTGCAGATGGATATATATATTATTTTTACACACGTGCTATAACCAGAAATAATTCAAATAAGGATTGACATTTTATTGGAAAATAATTAAGTTTTTGTTATAGTTGCACAGTTGCATAGTGTGAAACAGCCTATATATAGTAAAAATAATTGAATTGAATGGAATTATTGTCATGTGTATTATTACATCATTCAGTTTCATTTATTTTAAGAGCACTGTTGAAACAATACAAACATACAGGCTATTTTATGAGGTTTTTTTTTTTTAACAGAATGATTTTTATGTCAAAAAGTGATGTGTGAAAAACATATTTTCACATATCATGAGTTGACCAAAAAAAAAAATAAAAAAAAAAATGGTCTATATATTATTTACCGTATAATCTTTCCTAATTTTGGACAATATCTTTTGATTTGGATTTTTTTTAAATACATTTTGCTTATCCTACGAAAAACATGTAATACCATGATATATTTGTTCTGGTGAAATGTTTGCTGAAAACTGACTTGACCATAGATATTTTAAAAGAAATTTCCTTTATTTAATTATAACTTAATAATTATTTAACAATACTGCTGTGAAAACATACCTGATAAAGCAATCATCCAAAAACCAAAACAAAACAAAAACAGGAATCAAACTCAAAATCTTTGGACTTTTATTTTTTAATTCAATACAATGACAGCATTGATATTCATCAAACAAAAGCAATTATCACTATAATTTAGGAGGGAGAATAATGAATGTGACGTTTCACTGAATATCACTTTAAATTTATAATTTGTATAGATCTATGTATTTCATAGCTATACATGTAATAAATATTAATACATGTGAAAATAATGGAGTAAACAGAACCACAACAAAAGATAATCATGGAAAAGAATTGAGATTTGACTACTGGAACAAAAACTTCATACATATACAATGTACCAACATCAGTGTGGTAATACCAAATACCAAGCATAAGGTAGAAAGGCTAACTCACTAGTTAAGAAATGGGACAAAATATTAATATATCATACTACCATGGGTGTCTGCAGGTAGGGGCAAGGGGGGCATTTGCCCCTCCCTGGAAAATCAAATGTTTTAAAACATTACATGGAAAATACAAAATACACGCCAAATATCATGACATTCGATCAATTGTGTGTCTTCTACCTGAAGAATTGTTAACATTTTGTTCTGTTATTTACAGTAATATTAGCAAAAAGATGTCTTCACACTTCACACGTTGAATTCAGGATAACACTGCCCCCCCCCCCTGCATTTTTTTCTGTGGATGCCCATGCATACTACAAATTATAAGATTGTTTATTATTTAACATTCAGTATCTAAATAAATTTATTGATATAATAGTGCTATAAGTCACCAGTGAAAATAACACCCAAACTGTGTTAGTGCCACAGTAGAAAGTGTTAAGTTTCAATATAGTGAAGTTTTTTTTTATCAAAATGACATCATTAGTCAGTTACAGGTTTACACTAATTGCTCAGTGGACTTGTGGTATGCTTTTTGAGAACAGTGGTAAAATGTGGAGACTTTCATATCACTATTGTGCAAGCATAATTCATCTAATATCAACGCAGAATTCACTCAATGATCGAGATATAAATCATAATTGACAAAAAACAAAACCAACACGTAATATCCTCTATATCTATTCCATAAGAAAAACTACATGCAATTCACTATGTG
Organism: Dracogyra subfuscus; assembly: GCA_016106625.1. Taxonomy (NCBI): domain Eukaryota; kingdom Metazoa; phylum Mollusca; class Gastropoda; order Neomphalida; family Peltospiridae; genus Dracogyra; species Dracogyra subfuscus. The sequence goes on from JAECMU010207030.1 coordinate 5,945, forward strand.
GATAAGTTTCTTTCACTTACTGGACAAACAAACCGAGCAGACGTATCCAATATCTATGAGGTTTCGATGACAGAAGCAGGCCGCTCGATAATCCACTTGAGCTTTTGGAGGAAGGGTTAATTTATGTCGTATATTTGGATCTGGCAGAAATATCCACTGAAAAACAGGATCAGTAATATTAAGTACATGTATCAGTACCATTAGAGAATGCAAGCATGCACACAAACATATTACCCCAATCTGTCTCCCCCTTCCTTTTTTCTCTCTCTCCCCTTCCTTTTTTCTCTCTGTCGCACTCTTTCTCTCTATCGCCCTCTCGCTGTCACTCTCTCTTGCTCTGTCTCTCTCGGTCGCTCACGCTCTGTATCTGTCTGTCTCTCTCTGTCTGTCTCAATCTGTCGCTCCCTCTCTCTTGCTCTGTCGTTCTGTCAACTCTCTCTCTCACTAATCGTTGGTCTGTCTCTGTCTCTCAACAGTTTATGGTATATCCACTTACTAAGAGGTACTGCAGAAGGCCTGCCATCTGTGGAATCTCTAAGTATACTCCTCCAGTTATATCACAAGCCTAATAAACAATAAAATAATCATAAATACAGTCACTTAGTCGAAATATTTCACATAGAATCACAATTCTGCAATAAACTACATGTAACACTTACATATATAACACACAAGTCATCTCACCAATGTGATGGTAAACTATTTAGTATGTCATAAAATCTAATGATATTGAATAAACAGAAACAAAATCTACTGCAAAATGTAGCTTTTCTTTAATGGCCCACACTTCATGTTAAAAACCGAAACAAATCAATAGTCTGACTTTAACTAAGAATGTGGTTTCTTATTATTTATGATCGATAGGTGAAAGAAAATATCAGTGTAAATGTGGATATATAAACATTTTTATTTTCCTGCAGTTGTGTGCATCTAGCAGGATATTACTTATCTACATTATCTGCCAGGTGCTACGTTTTCAACATCATGATATTCTATACCATTAAATAAACACTGCAAGTTAATTGACCAAATCAGCAAAATATATGAATGTGAAGTTGTAAAGAATAAAACACAGATACACCACAAACCTGTTGTAACAATCCTGACTCATTTTCTAGAATGCATGCATCAATAACAACATTCTGCAAAAAATTAATAATAAAAAATCAAATCAAATCAATATGAATCCTGATCCATTCATTATATATACATGCATATATTGCTAACCATAATTGTTATTAATTATGAAAAACCAGACCCATCATTTAGAGTTATACTAAATATTGTAAGACAAGTCTATCACAAGCCTTCTCTGTAAAGTACTGACTTTTAAGCACACAACATATTTAGTAAATATTTAAATTACAATAAAATAAAATAGATGTGGAATTTAATTATCATTTACTAGACCAAATTTAAAACCCCATCACCATATTGTTAGCCATTTAATAATAAACCGTAACAGGAAATTACATCAAAACACAATAAACGTGAATTTTAATGATCCTGTACTGGAAATGTAGCTCATATAATATTTAAACAAACTGGTACAGTAACCAGTGCACCACGACTGGTATAACAAATGCTATGGCATGTGCTACCCTGTCTGTGGGATGGTACATATAACAGATCCCTTGCTACTAGTGGTAACATGTAGCCTGTTTCCTCTCTAAGACTACAAGTAAAAATTACCAAATATTTGACATCCATTATCTGATGATTAGTAAATCAATGTGCTCTAAAAGGGCTGTTAAACAAAATAAAAATTCTTGGTACTGTAACTTAATTTCCATTTCTAACTTTCAAGTCATAAACCTCAAGAACTAATTTTATTTTATTAGCATACCTTATATAATAATTATGGTACATTAAACAGTGAACACACCTCTTATATCAGGGTTGCCCGTCTTAGATTAGTGTTTAGTGGGAGACAATAGCAGGTGAAACAAGTGTTAGATTGTGAATGGAAAAAGCAGTTAGCCACAGGTTTCCTGGTTACTTCTCAACTGAAGATTGCTGAGCTGTTCTCATATTCATAACTGGCACTCACCTGTTTCTGTGCGGTAAATACAGCATTCATAAAGTTCATATACTGAGCTGGATTATCTTCTGAACCTTTGATAACCTGAAGTCATAAATGAAGGAATTACGAAGGAAGGAACAAGGAAATGGTTTATTTAACGACATACTCAACACACTTTATTTACGGTTATATGGTGTCGGAGAAGGAAGGAAATGTTTTACTAAATGATGCACTCAACACATTTTATTTACAGCTATATGGCATCGGACATATGGTTAAGGACAACACATCGGTGAAGAAATGAGGAGAAACAAATTATGAGAAAATTGTTAAAACATATACCAGATATTCTTCTTTCTATCAGTGAAACACTAGAGACATGTAAATTATACCTAACAGACTTAATCATATTTTGTCTTTTGAAACCACCTATACATTTATTATGAGAATAAAAAGGTCACTACCATTAACTGATTGATACTTTTGAAATTCCCATTAATTTTATGCATAATATGCTGCTGTAGGTGGGCAGCATAGCCCAGTGGTACAGTGCCCGCCTGATGCGCAGTCGGTCTAGGATCGATCCCAGTCAGCTAACCACTGGGGTTTTTTCTCGACATAACCATATGTCCGATGCCGATATAACCATAGTTAAAATGTGTTGAGTGCGTCGTTAAACAAAACACAAAAACAAAATATGCTGCTGTAATTACATGTCTTCTATTTAATCTTGTACAGACTGATGGAAATACTGTTGTTGGATGCAAAATGTATAACTGACACTGTGGACGTGGTTGAAAAAATAACATTACTATTCTATTACAGACTTTCAACAAGAGAAGATGAAATATTAATTTTAATGACACTCATACATGTACATGTAACTATAATAATATGAATATATAAGTGACACATTCAAGGAGTTTTCATTTATTATAGAATTATTTACCAGTTACAATTAACTGCTTGGCGTTACTACATGAAGTCCTAGCTGACATAAATTTACAAACAACAATTTAAGGATTACAAACCACACAAACTAACAATATGTTTTTAAAAAACACAGCCTATTTAGTTTCACTACATATACAACTGTTGTATAAATATATTAAAATTAAATTACCAAAATCCTTGAAGAAAGTGTCTGTCCAAATGAGCATTCTTTCTCCATCCTATGAATATCTAACATTGTCAAGGAAACAACAAGATGATGAACATGTACTCTAAGACATATTCTGTCACAGGGCTCAATGCAGAACTGTTTTTTTCACTTGCTGCTGGCTAGTAAAGAATAAAACGTACTAGCCAAGTTTCTTCATCCACTCGCCAGTTTTATCCAGTAACAATAAAATAAATGCAACATTCGTTTGAGTATGTTTTATTATTATGTTTTGTAACTTGTTTATTATCATTATTACGGACTTAAAGATTTCGTAGGCGTGTTCAGCCTGATTATATCTTCTAAGCCTAATATTTTGTACTCGCCAGTTGGCTATTACTTGTTAACAACCAGTCGCCAGTAAACAAAAGTTATTCGCAAATGCGAGTGTTTTACTCGTCGTGTTGAGCCCTGTGTCACTACATTGTGTATAAAGTTATACAGTTAATTAAAAAGTCAGAGTTACAGAGTAGTTTACTTCAATACATTTGTATGTTGAATTGTAGTGATGGAAGTAACTGTGAAAATTTTACATGTAAAACATTTGTTTACTTTAAAAGATGAAAAACAAAAAACACATCCCAGAGACAAATATTTGTCCAGAACAGATATAATTTCAGACCGAAAATATACAGACAGCACAGACTACTTCTTGATTGATACTAGCAGTAAAAGGAGCTACCCCACATATATATATCGGGTTTCGAACCTAACGTTTGCTCGATCGCCCCTGGCGACACAAAACAATGACAGGCGACTGAAAACCCACAGTAAGGTTGCCCGCCTGGCGACCAATTTTCAATTAATAAAAAAATTGTGTTTTTTCTTATAATCTGTTGCAATATTGTTTTTGGTTTTTTAGAAAATATTATTCGGGCAAGTCAAAATAGAACTGGGCAAGTGAAAGTGGTCACCACTTGCCCGGATGGCAACTAAAAAAAAAAAAAGAGTTAAGCACAGACACTGATATATTTGTTAATTTCAACTCAAAAGCAGATGACTTGATCAACATATTTATATTTACTGTTAAGACACACTATTAAGAAACAACAATGACTGGGCAAAAAGGATACAACATAATGCCATGGTCATTGCACCAGCAATCAAAGAATCAGAATAAATTTCACCCTCCAAACCTAAAAAGAAGGAAGGTTCATTATTATGATCAGCATAACAAGTATGCACAATAAGAGACAAATGGAACACTTTGCCTTGGATTTATTCAGCATTTTTACCATACATTTGTAGTCCCATGTCTGATTGGATTGGGAAAATTAGCGACAGTAAATCAAACTTGGGATATTGTTTTCAGGCCACTGAATGATGCAGTACACCACTGTTAAATTAATTTATTACAACAGACATATAATAAAAGAATCCTTCATATGTGTCCATGTGGAACAGGGCTATTCCACCCGAGGGTACATAAATTTGTTATCAGGGACGAGGCTTGCCGAGTTCTTGACATCATATCATGTACCCAAGGGTGGAATAAGCCCAGTCCCAAATGGATACATAATGGAGGGTTATTTTTCTCCCATCCAGTAGATGAAAAACAAGCATTTTGGGAAAACGTGAAAAACCTACATTTTTTTTTTTATCTTACAATAAAATAATCATAACTATTGAAAAAATCGTACCCAAAAATGGTTTATACTAAAAGTATAAACCGAAAATGATAGTATAATTTCATTATGACAGCAGGTTTTCTTGTTTTTATGAAATATAAAAAGTATTTCTTGCATTATTTTGCTGTTACTTGACATCACCGAATGTTAATATCAGCTCAAACAACAGAAGTCACGTGGTCATGCAAGACAGATTGATTCCGCATGGGCTGACGTCATGGAATGTGCCTGTCTTGCATGGCCAGGGATGGGAGAAATATATATATATTGAGAATTTTTAACACAGAAATTGGAAATTTTCAGTACCATTTTCTTTTGGAAAGAAGCCTATAATTATATTCTGACCCACAGAACACCTGGATAAATAACTGAAAGCTCTATCAAAATAGCATTTCTTCAAAACAAACCTCACCGTGGTGCAGGGTGTAACATTCTCTTAAGAGTATGGCCAATACAGCACAAATTAAAAGTTTAGAATAAAAGTCGGTATCCGTGATAGTGTAACTGAGTCTTTATTTTTGGGGGGGCCTAAGGAGGGGCCAATGGTGTATTTACTGTGTACAATGAAATGTAAAATGGGGGGGCCCCGACGGTTTGAATGGGGGGGCACCGGCCCCCCAGACCCCCCCGTAGTTACGCCACTGTCCGTGATATTTGTATTTACACTGTAATATTATCCATGATATTTGTATTTGTATTGACACTGTTTTTATTTCTACCATGAATTTTTCTATTGATGTTGATCATCACCTTATTTATTTCCATTACCATAGTTTGACACCCAATAGCCAATGTATTTATCGTGCTGGGGTGTCGTTAAACATTCATTCATTCATTATTCAAAACAAATACCATTTAAAGTTGGTATTATATAATTAATAAAAATAAAGTCAATTAAAAGTGAACTTAGAGAAATAGCTAATATATCTAACTTTGATTGTATTAGCCATAATGAAAATGATTTAGCCAAAATTAAAATCTACACTGTAGAATAAAGGACGATCCTTTTTTCTCAGTTCTTTATACATGTAACATAATTATATTCTGAATAAGATATATGCAATTATATCAGTCTCGATGTATGCAAATAAGGTGGCATAAATTAATGTCAATGAATATCATTGAAGTAATTATTCCCATTTACATGTAGAAATTGGGAGTTGGTGGAAACTATGTACTTATAGAGGGACACAATTGACACAGCAATACATCTAGCCACCATGTTTTAATTCACACCATCATTATATGGTCAGTAAATGTCAATTTTAACATAAAAGGATTTGACAGTGCCAAGTGTACATGTATGTAAATGTTTGTTTTGTTTAACAACCTGACTAGAGCACACTGAAATATTAATCATCGACTTAAAAGCATACAGTAATATCTCATTGATAAAATAATCCAAAACACACTAATTAAAGCTGCATTGTCTGATTTCAATCGTATACAGTCAAGTTTTAAGTTCCAATACAAGAATAAATGCACTTTTAATTCACTCGCGACTTGTCGTCATTAACGCGTATCGTCAAATGCTTACTAGACACGCATGGCGATGTTCTAAATATCGGACTCATACGCCTTTCAAAATGCGTGTTGTGGTGTAATTTATACGAAACTAGTTGAACATCCTATATTTCCGTAGTACAGAAGGATTTTTAAAGTGATACTTCAGATATTATAAAAGTGCTTAATAAAATGGTCAAGTTGTATTTATACGGACATTAGTAACAATAAGACTGTGAAAATTAGTCTAGGTTGTCATTTTGTTTTTGTGTTGTTTTTATATGAAGATACTCTTTTAAAACTCTAAAAAAAAATAGTTGTAGTGAATAATAAAAATTAGCATAATACTGTGTTTAAAAGTGTGAAATACAGGTAGCAATTGAAATACAAGTCTGATGTTTATAACGTCGACGTGAGTGCTGAAATTGACTGCTATCATAATTGTCTGCTAGAAACTGACTGCTCGGTTTTTGTAATGCAACAATAGCCAAACCATACTATTTTTAGCCCAGTGAGGGCCCACCAAAAGTGTCCTACTTTCAAAATTCAGGGTTTATTTTTAACTTGGAAAAGCCAGTGTAGTGAAACCAATTCAGACTGTGGTGTCTTATATGCACCAAACGTAATGGGATTTTCTGTTAATATGCTTAAATAATAAAAATATTTCAGACAGTGCCGCTTTAACATTCAGTGTCAATTTCTGTAGAGTAAATGGTACTACAAATACTACAACAATTTCTTCTTAAAGTTTTACAAATAACCAGCAAACAGCTCAAATGTAAGATGCCCCTCCCCAACAAATCCCAAAATACTCATCAGTATATTTTTTTAGTTCTAGTGCAAACAAGAATACAGGTTTTATACAGTAAAACAAACAAAGAATATATAGGCACCCTTCAATAAATATGTAAACTGCTTGGTACTGAAACTAATGAAGAACACACTTTTCAATATAAGATGAGGTATTTTTAGTAGTAAAAAGTAACATACTATTCAATACAAGTTTCTTGACCTCTGACTGAAGAAAACCATCGACGAGACCAAACAACTCGTACTTTCCATCATTAACTAAGTCAGCAGGCAAACTACTGCTAATTTCACCACTGCCTGCTACTGTAGCTTCAGCTGAACTGTCATGGTTTGGGTACAAAAACTGACTGAAAAGATCAAACACACACAATAGCCATGTGATTACATTATTGTATAATACTATTCACGGTACTTCGCACACACAAAAATGATTTATCTTTTTTTTTCAAATTTCGTTTATAATATGTGTCAACTTACAAGCAATATACCAACATAATAATAATAATTTAAAATATGTGTAATATAACATGAACATACATGTATGACCATTACAAATTTGCTATTACTATATATGCAATATTTTTAGTGACCATATTTAACTAAGCAGTGCCATAAAATACAAATTATTACTTTTATTTTAAAGGGACATACCATAGTTTCAGTTCATGAAAATTAATATTAAGTTTAGTTTAATTTACAAACCTGTAACACATTTTTATAAAGTTACAATTGAGTGAAACATGAGTCTTTGACTTTGAAATGGTGAAATACCCTCTAAAATATAATAAAACTCGACTACATAACTGTTACTTCTCAGAGGCACGTGCCTTTTTAAAAATATGAGAAATGCATTTTGTGATATTAAAAAACATCAGGATGACCAAAAACACTTCGAATGTATGGAAATGGATACTTTAAACGAATGTATGGAAATGGATACTTTAAACAAATAAAATGTAAGTAAACTATGATTTCAGTTATCAAAAAATGCCTATAATAGTCAAAACTATGTCTTAGTGTTTAAAAACTAGGGTATGTCCCTTTAACATAACAACAACACATTTATTATCAGTTAGTGTTACTTTATATATTAAATGGTATCAGCAGAAGTAATATTATCTGACAACAAAATATTATGATTTGAATCAAGTATAATATGGAACATTTCTGAATAAACACAGAACATGACAAAACACTACCAAATGTTCTAATAAATGTTAACTTTGCCTATTCTACACGTAAGTCACTTCTACTTTTTAAATTCTGGTTTAGAATCGACATCGACAATACAATGCAGGGAACATTTAGTTTTTAAAATGTTGATTATAGCGATATTTTCAGTAGATTCAAAATTGATTAGCAAATACTGTTTAATGTTTTAAAATTGTGTAGTTCTCCCTGAAATTTGTGTAATGAATTGTAACACAATACTTCCCTGTAATGTTACATAACAATTAATGTCAGAAATTACTTTTTATGGCAAGACAATAGTTTATAGGGATGGTACTAATATTATTATTTTCATTGTTTCTAATTTGAACTCATTAACTTTAAGCAGTAAAATGACAGACTGCAATTATGTAACCCCCACAAATCAGGGGTCAGTCCATCCCAACATGTACATGAACCAGTAGAAATTAGAAATGTTTAGTGTGATGTACATACATGTATATATATACAGCAATAGCTTACCTCTGATTTGTGTGTGCAGCAATAACAGCAAGTTTATTATCATGACTAAGCATCAGATGGGAATTGGCAAATACCATAACACAATCCATACATTTTGAAAGGCTAATCTACAAAGGAAAAAAGGAAAAACTAAAAGTCGACTATTATACAGTATTCATTAACAAACTTTGCCATTGAAGGATAGTTGTCACTCTAGTTCCCCATTACTCCCCTCAGACTACATGCAGTTCGAGAGTAATGTTTAGCTTCCCTTAATGCAAATTTATATACTTAGCAAACAATTAAAACATATATCATTATTAACAGTGGTAATTTCTGGGTATATATTTCAAAATCTTGAGTAGAACTCCAGTAAATACCTTTATTATTTAATTGCCAATCCTTCACATCTGATGTGCACAATAGGTAATGCTTGTATACCCAAGCACACAATAATTTTATTTTATTAGTGTTTCTTATTCCCCTCCAGCCCACCATACAAATATGGATTGCAGCCTCATACTATAGTTGTTGTTTGAAAAGTACATGTAGCTGCTTTAAACCTGGCCGACTCCAGTGTTTAAAAATTAAATCCTAGTATTGATTTTATTGATTCAATGATTGTTCAATGTGTGCTATTCAAATTTGTCTTTTGGATTCAATATAGCGGGCAGCATGGCCCAGTGGTAGAGTGCCCGCCTGATGCGTGGTCGGTCTAGGATCGATCCCGTCAGCTGACCACTGGGGTTTTTTCTCGACATAACCATATGTCCGACGCCGATATAACCGTAATTAAAATGTGTTGAGTGCGTCGTTAAACAAACCAAAAAAAAAATAAAAAATTTGGATTCAATATGTGCAAGCTCAGTATTACTAAAAGTGATTAATCCTTGACCTCAAAAAAAAATTAATGTGAAGGACTGGTGCTGCTCAACTAAAATTGCAAAATCATAGATTTAAACATGGATGGATTTTTGGAAATCTATAAACAATATTCTGGTAATCCTGAATGTTCCTAATTTTAATTTCAGAAATTAGAATATAATAGTAATGGTTCAACACAGTACCAATTGGAAGTCCCCATTTGGTTTGAATGCAAACACAGTCATCAATGGGTATGGGGGGGGGGGGGCTCCCCCAGAAAGAAAATGGGTAAAGTTTAGGTTTAGTGTTAAGAAATATTATAAGTAATTTTAGTAAAGATAGGAGTAATTCAATTTGTCAAAGGTTAAAAAATATATATATATATATTTTTTTTTTTAATTTGGACATTATGCCCCATAACCGTTATTATCTCTGGCAGAAACCCCGATGTGAAATATTGTGGTCTGTTAATTCAATAGTATGCCCTCCCTACTACTACAACTGATTTTAGTAAGATCTTTAGGTGGTCTTAAAAACAGAGATTCATTGTACGTATATATATATATATATGTGTACTTACTTTGCCAACTTCACCACATTGATCATCACCCCACCATACTGGGTTTGTGTCCACCACAATTACGAGAAGGCTACTAATATTTTTGTCTGAAAAAATCCACAAAATCATATAAATAAAAATTAAATTGTAATCATGCACATACACACACACATGTGTACAATATATGTGACAAAAGTATAGATACATGTAAATAATAAACAAATTAGATGATTATATGTTTCATCATAAGTTACATCTTAAAATATTTTTAATTTACTAACAAGTATATACACTTATGTAAATTTACAATACTGACATCTCTCTCACTTAAAAAAATAGACGTAACTGCAACATTTGACAAATATTTTTCACTAGCCGTTGGGCATGGCAATAGTAGTTATCTACTAACCCAACATTGAATATCACTATCCATGGGAGTTGATCCTGTCATTACAAAGGATTTTATTTCAAACATGGGATGCCATAATAAAGATAAATTTATAAAAAACATAATTTGAGACACCACCATCAATGCGTAATAAGTTGTCAAGTAGACCAGCGTGTGCAGGCAGAATTCCAAGAGTAAAAATAATCTGACCTCGATAGCTCTGATTGGTCAATATGCCACAGAGTACTGCACATCAAATCATGTGACTTTCTAACAAACTAAACAAAAATTAAATAGTCGGCAATTATCACTGGTTACTGTAGTATACTAGTAATACTGTATAGTGTGTACATATATACATACATAAATAACATATGCACATTCATTAACCTCTGGCTGAAATACAAATATTTAAATGAAGTTTGATTAGATTTTTTTTAAAGATAAAAAAGAAAAATAATAGACGTAAAAATACCTATGCTTATTCCAACATATATCTATTATCATTTCTTCCTTGTTTTTATTATTCCGTCTAAATTTCCTCTTTTTTTTTAAATTTTTTATAAAATTACATGATTGCCATTTTCGGGACCTCACGTAACAGTTATGAACTAACTGAAACAATTTTACCGACTTCGCTGATTTCCGTAATGAGTTCACTTGTATAGATCTATAGGCTACAGAAACCACTATTTAATTCAATCCCTTTTCTCATTTTGTCATAACTACATGCATGTATATGAACAGTATAAATGAGACATGATCCATTACCTTACAAAAGTAGACTGTATCTAATTAATAATAAATTAAATAGGCACTGAAGTTTTGATCGGATTGGTACACCTTCGAAGATGTCTGTTAAATCTGTGTTTTCCAATCTGTATAGCAAAAATAAGTACCAGTCATATATTAAAATCTTGCATGGATGCTACCGTTCTCGTAATATTTTGTTTCTGGTATTATTAAACAGATCTTTCTATCAGCTACATAGCATTAGGTCAATAGTGGCAATCAATATACAAAATTATTTTATGGGTGCTGTTTTAAAAACACACGAGGCTTTTTTTTTCATTTTTCAATTGATCTATTATTTCCATAATAGATTAAAGTCCAAATGAGGTCTTTGACATGTTTGAAGGTGGAATATAAACTATTGAAATGTTTTTATTCATTTTAATTAAGCTCTAACTAGCTAGCTAGGGCCTATATGATTCAGTGTCTCCTTTGGATTGGTGAAGGACCAATCACATCTTTCGACACATCAAGAGTTCAGCAATTTTCATCAGTGTTTGAAATATACTTCTTGAGGATTCAATGGTCTACACTTCAGAATTTATGACGGGGAGGGCAGTTTTAACATGTAGGACCTCATAGACAGGGCTTTAGATTGCATTAAAGTCAAGGCGATAAACGTTGTGCCCAAAATACAGATGCCCAAAATAATCATGCCCAAATTAAGTATAAACATACTGACCTCAAAATATCTCACCTCAAAACCACTGAAATATTATGTTTATTTTCATTAAAATAGCTAGAAATGCATTTCTGAATATTGACAACTCTCTAGTTGCTGTTATAATGATAGTATTGACCTAAAATGACCTTCCTGTACTTACAAAAAAGAAGAGTACCCGTTGTGCCCAAATTAGTGAGATCTAAAGCCCTGATAGACATTATCGACTTGCAGTGAACTCGTATGGAAAACTTACTCGTATGGGTAAAATGCAGTGAACTCGTATGGAAATCCACAAGTGAACTCGTATGGAAATTACAAA
>JAECMU010207035.1:0-31747 GCA_016106625.1 Dracogyra subfuscus
CAGTTAAATTTGTTCAAAAATTGCGAAATCTCACGTGATCTCTTGTTGGAGAGTTCCACACTTATGATAAGCCAATGAAAACCGAAAGCGGTAGGAGCCCGACAAAAGTATTCCACTTTCAAAATAATGACTATGTGTTTGACCTGGATAAGCCAGCGTATTGAAACCAAACATGAATGCGGCGCCATATATGCACCAAACGTAATGGGATTTTCTGTTCTATATGCTTAAATAATAAAAAATATTCCAGACATAGCAGCTTTAACCTAGTACAGATATTAGAACGACCAGAAACACGTTTAATATAGAGCCACTAATATTCTAAACAAGAAAATATATTTAATATGTAAGTTTAATCGTAGAAATATTTTATTAGTCGATAACATCTTAAAATATTGTGGCAAACTCAGGAATGTCCCTTTAAAACAGATGTCCAGCAAAGGACTTGTACACTGAATTGATGCACTGACTGTTGATTGTAACTTGAGCATACATTTCATCAACTCCGTTGTTTTAGTCTTAATGTTGAAAAGTATGTACAGTATATAATATTGAATACAGTAGTTTGATCAAAGCTAAGTAAAAGGTCTGTACAAGACCAAAATAAGGAATGGTATGAAACATAAATGTCTACCATATTAGCAATGAGCACTGTCTTAGGAAAATCAGACGCACTGGCGTAGGAAGCGGGAAACATGTGCCCATTCCCCTCCCCTATTTCTAGCAGCAGCGGTGGGGGTTTTATACATGTATTTATATACGTATGTGTCCCTCCCCCCCCCCCCCACCAAAAACAAACAAAAAAACCCGCTTTTTGGCACCTTCCTACGCCCAGAAGACTTTCTGATATGTAGACCCCAAAATCTGGAGACAAAGAAAAGTTTATATTGCTCCACATAAAACAATAAAATAAAAAATACATTGGCCATTGAAAAGTAGAAGTCATCCCTTTTATCATTCGGCTTAGTTTGCAGCTGTTGTCATTTTGAATCTCAGTGCATCGATCAAGGTAAGACATCAACTGTACACCTTCAATAATTGCTTTAATTCCAACTGGTGAATAAATCCATGGAAGGTCATCTGTTACCCTGCTATTGTTGAGTGATGCAATATTAACTTTATTAATTCCTTGGTTTAAATTCAACCAGATTAGTAAGAAAATGGTATTTATATGTCTTATCCCCAACACTGAGATAATATCAATGGCGGAAGTCCAGCAATTTGCATGCAAAATTTTCCACACATGTGTGTCTAGATTCACTTTACGTCATTACAAATTGTCCAAGCCTGGTGCTTATAAAACCTTTCGAATCTAGAAAGAAAGAAAAAGACATGTTTTATTTAATCACGCACTGCACACATGTTATTTACGGTTATATGGCGTCAGACTTATGGTTAAGGACAACACAAATGTTGAGAGAGGAAATCCGCTATCGCCACTTCAGTAGGAGCAAGGGATCTTTTATATGCACCACCTTTGATGTACCAGTCGTGGTGCACTGGTTGGAGCGATAAATAGCGCAATTGACACACTGACGGGGATCGATCTCAAACCGACCGTGCATCACGCGAGCGCTGTACCACTGGCATACGCCTCGCCCCTTCGAGTCTAGACTCGAGACTAATATTTAGTTGGCGACATGAACGTCATTCGATACTGAACCGGGCCTCTAAAGGTTTTATCAGAACGGTACCATGTTTCCGAATGATTATATATTTATTAACGTCATGGCAATCCCATACAAATGGCATGCGTGTGACGTAATTTGATACTGAACCGGGACTCTACATGTTTTATAAGCACGGGCTTATGTCTGCGAGTGATTAAATATTTATATGAAATTATATCTCCATTCACTTTCCTTTCAAACAAACCCCCTTACTTAAAGGGACATTCCTGAGTTTGCTGCACATTTTAAGATATTATCGACTAACAGAGACTTTTTAACGATTGTAATTACATATCAAATATATTTTTCTGCATAAAATATTTGTGGCTGTGTATTAAATGTATTTCTGATCGTTCTAATATTTGCACTAGGTTAAATTTCATTTTATTTCCTAAAATATACTGTTTTCGTACGTACAAAATTATTTGAAGACAAAATCCAGTTTGGGCTTCTTACAAATATTCTGACGACCAGAAACACATTGAATATACAGACACTGATATTATAAACAAGTTAATATATTTAATATGTAAGTTTAATCGTAGAAATATTTTATTATTTGGAAACATCGTACAATGTAGCAAACTCAGGAATGTCCCTTTAATGAATGTTTTTTTTAATGTAAACAAAATCAATCGTTTGAATACTGGTGACCCCGTCAGCTACCCACTGGGGTTTTTTTCTCGACATAACCATATGTCCGACGCCGATATAACCGTAGTTAAAATGTGTTAAGTGCGTCGTTAAACAAAACACACCAAAAAAAAAGAATACTGGTGAATTATTATCTGGTTTGCGATTCTTTAGAATCCAGCGATTAACGTCACTTGTAACACCTAGAAAGTGAATCCTTGACAGTTGTCAGGATAATGGTTAGTTCTTGAGACAAGGATTGTGTGGTGTATTTGTTAAGACTCCGTAATATATCTTTTCTTGTGTGGATTCATGTGAAGATTTTGAAATCCAGTACAGAATATTCATTTATGATTCATGAAAATACTAAATCTGAAGGACAAAACCATAATACATTATCAGGGTCGTATCACTGCACAATGCAGAGTCAAATGGGACGTTTTGGCAAAATGGTGGTTGATTCTATTAATCTAGTGCCTCGTCTATTGGGTTACAGCCACTCCCGAGATTATTAACTGAAGATGTCATCCCTCTTGTACCACTAAAGGACTGTCACTTACAGACTAGTATATTAAATCAAAAACTGAACCGTCATGCATTTATGAATCATTGTCATAAGAGTAACGATATCAAGTGTCTGCAAAAAGGGGATCACATCCTTCCCTACCGGTGACACCCGTCATGAGTACTGCCACCACAGCTGTCAAGTCCGGAGCACATCCTTCCCTACCGGTGACACCCGTCATGAGTACTGCCACCACAGCTGTCAAGTCCGGAGCACATCCTTCCCTACCGGTGACACCCATCATGAGTACTGCCACCACAGCTCTCAAGTCCGGAGCACATCCTTCTCTACCGATGTAGCCCAATGGTAAAGCATTTATATGATGCGCGGTCGGTTTAGGATCGATCCCCGTCGTTGGAACCATTGGGCTATTTCTCGTTCCATCTAGTGCACCACAAATGGTATACCAAATACTGTGGTATGTGCTATCCTGCCTGTGGGATCGTGCATATAAAAGATCCCTTGCTGCTAATCGAAAAAGTTTGTTTGTTTCTTTAACGACGCACTCAACACATTATAATGACGGTTATATCGGTGTCGGTTATGTCGAGAAAAAAAAACAGTGGTTAGCTGACGGGGATCGATCCTAGACTGACCGCGCATCAGGCGGGAACTGTACCACTGGGCTATGTTGCCCGCTAAATCGAAAAAGAGTAGCGCATGAAGTGGCGACAGCAGGTTTCCTCTTCCAATATCTGTGTAGTCCTTAACCATCTATTCGACGTCATATAACAGTACATAAAATGTGTTAGAGTGAGTTTTTAAATAAAACATTTTCTATTTTCATCTAAAACCATGAAAAATTAAATGTGCAAGAGCTTCACCAAAGAGATGAAAATGTATGTATAAGTTCAAAATATGGAACAGCATCAGTCATAATTTGGTTAGTGATGCACTGTATTTAATAGCCTCCAAATGTCTACAATAAAACCATTTGAATGCCCTCAGGACCGCCTGGATATCAAAACCTTGATTGAACACCTACTCTGCCAGAACAATATGGCGCAGTTTGAAATCGGCCACTCAATGGGCCATTTCCTTCAATTAGCAGCAAAGGATCCTTTAAATGCATCATTCCATTGACAGCATAGTAAATACCATGATTGTTGTTATATAGAGCATGGGTGGAATTTAAAATAGAACCGGCCTCGGTGGCCTAGCGGTTAAGTCGCCGGAAAACAGGCTGGTAGGTACTGGGTTCGCAGCCCGGTACCGGCTCCCACCCAGAGCGAGTTTTTAAGGACTCATTGGGTAGGTGTATCGCCGCTACACCCTCTTTTCTCTTTCAATAACAACTAACCCACTAATTTTCTATTCTGTCCTGGACAAACAGCTCAGATAGCTGAGGTGTGTGCCCAAGACAGGCGTGCGCTATAACAGCTTGCTCTGAATGTGCACGTTAAACAATATTGGAAATGAAATGAAAAAAGTAAAATAGCTCAATGGGCCCCACTGATATGGGTTGATTCTAGAGGCTTTACCACTCCGTTAACAACATAAATCATTAAAAAGACCAACACAGATGCAGTGTGATTGTGTTTTATTCTTCCCACTGACTTGTATTCTGCTGTGTATGTAGAGCATAAAATGAGTATAGAGTGGACAGATCTCTCCAGTATCAATATTTACACAATACATACAATCTGTACAATTACTACACCACGACTAACACATCGGCACATGTCTCCATGGACACAAGCAAATGACAACAGTTATACAAGTGTTAAAATATTCACTAAATTAAGTTCTTGATAGGTGAAAGAAACTGCATTACATCATCATTAAATACTATATAATGAAGAAGAAAAACTGTTGGAAATAATTGTAATAGATTATACATTTTTAGTGTGTACTTTTTCTTTCAAAAATTTAAGAGTGTGAAAGATGGACAGCTGAATAATGAAATGCTAATTAAATTTAGCATGTGCTATAATCAAACTGGTTTCTTATGGAATGCAAGGCACAGCACCATAGTCTAAAATAACATCTCAATGTACTTCACTCTCAGTGAAAGGTTACAACAATTAGTTGCTGTGTCTGTGTTTTTAACATGAGAGAATAACATCAATAACATCCTGATCATCATAAACATGCTCAGTACATTCAATTAAAATTCTGCATCGAACCTATTTTAATCAATGCAGTGGTAATTATTTTCTAATGACTAAGACACTTTCCAAATAATTTTAATGTTACTGACATTGAAAATATACCTCTCCAACCTAAAACGTCTCTTCTTAAAATACAATTAAAAAAAAAAAAAAACATAAAACATCAGCATTTTTATGGAATGCATTAGTGACTTTAAAAAACATGTATCACATTTAAAATTTATCTTTTACTAATAAAATTAAACAGTGGTCGGTCTATGATATGCACCATTCTAAAAGTCATACAAATAATATAATGCACAGCATCTCATAAAATTACAGTATAGTTTCAAAAAGGTAAATAAATGGACAGATTTTGTGGACAGATTTTATTTGCATAATAATTAAGATATGTTAGGATATTGATATGCAAGTCATTGAACAAATACACGATAGGTCAAACTGATGAACAACTTGTTAAATGGCTTTTACCGTTGCTTAACAAGACATCATCATTGTACCATGGTACTTTTGAGGATACCTAACAAGAAATGTCTGCTAGGAACATTTTTAAAACATCTTAAGATGCATGGCTTGAGCAAATGATTAAAAATCTAAATAAAACATTTTAAAAGTGATTAATGAACATCACCTGTCAGTTTGACCTACCTTGTACATAATGCATAGGCGAATACGGTAAGGCAGAACATGTCACAGCAGCAACATGATATGTAAACTAGTGAAAATACAGTAGACTAAGAAACTGATAGAGAAAAACAACAATAATGTAATAACAACTGGCACTTTGTGTGTTTGAATGAACTGTTAAGTAGTACAATCATTAAAATGTGCTCAAAGAGAGGTAAAGTTAAAATATGAAGATAAAATATATTTAAAGTAATACTTATCACGAAATGTGATGAACACAAAAATAAGAACCTAACTTTTGTTTTTTTGTTATAATGTAAATGGTCAAAACTGAATAAGATATACACACATTTTAAAAAGACAAAAGATTACATTAATTTTCATGTGTTGGTTATCATACGTGTTGGTTCTGGTGTTCATGTATATATGGGTGAAACACTTAAACAAATACCTTTTCAACCTTATTTAAACATTACAATATAAACCAAACGTCAACAATTAAAACCATAAAGAATCTTTATCATATTATCTTAGTACATATCTGAAATATGCTATAAATATTTAAAACCTTTTTTGTCCCTATTTGTAAAATTCCAGACATAAAATATCCATTAAAAATATTTGCATAAAATATAAAGATATATTAAACGGAATGGTATGATACACAACGCTGCTGAATTGGAAAAACTATCTAAGAAGTTAAATATTTATATGGAATGTACATTGTATTACTGCATAAACTATCATCTTCTTTGAAGTATGCGACCTGACAAGAGACCAGTTTTTAATCATAAGAATTTGGTACTGCATAACAAAATATTGTTACTTTCTATCAATCTTATTTTAACACTGCCGATGCTAATGTTTTTTGGAGGTTTTTTAAATGATTATCAAGAAAATTATGCAAAACATTACTCTGGTATCATGGCGATCAGAATACCATACAAACTAATTTTCCCAAATAAAAACATGTTCTTGCCTACCTACCCAATTATTGTGGTTTTGCCAAATTAAAGAAATTACACCTGAAGGATGTTTTTTAATTCTGTATAAAAATATTTTTTTTAGCATGGTAATAATACAGGACTAATCTAGGGGTGGATTTTGTGTTACTTCCAACATATGTGAACAGTCGTAAATTACTAATTTTATTTATTCTCCATCAAGTATTAAAGAATTCCATTTAACGTGTTATTTTTCGGGAACAGTTAGCATAACTTCTTTGTTGTTTTGTTTTAATGATTACAGAATTTAAGGCTAGCCATATGTCCATACTATTAGTCCATTTCATTGTTAAGATGGAAAATGGATAATATCACCAAAACCAAGTTTGAATGGATAATTAAAAGTCAAAAACAGTCTCGGATGAATACAAGCATAAATTCCTAAGTGTATAGCTCATGCACCTCAATATAAAATTATGTCAGTGAAGCTGTGTTGACACATACATGTATAAGGATCGAGATAAAATCGCCAACTATTGTTTTCTGTGGAGGTATTAACATATTTCTGGATACGGACACAATAGTTTCGATCGCACCATGTAGGAATAGAAATCGTATCCACACCTCAAACCGCATGGTGGATGCTGATAGAAATAACTTCCCATGCCACTTTTGTTTTGAAAGATATGTTGCTGTGCATGTATTTCATTTATAATAGGACACATGTGAATATTACATCTAGTTGTCGGATCCCACTTCCGAATGCATTTGCCACAAGATAAGATTTGTATTCATGTAGATGAGAACACAGCGTAACACTTGCATGCTACAATATAATATGTACAATATGTTGTTTTACACCGAATCATAGTGAATATATCAAAGGGGTATAACTCTGGCAAGACATGCTCATCTGCACTGGGTGTAACATTTAAAGAAAGCTTTAATTTTATCAAAGAGACTGAATGATGAACACTGATTTGAGACATAACAAGTCTTCTATAAAAACACTGCATATTAATCTTATCACAATCTTACCAAGCACAATCTATAGAACCCAAGCACATTTCACAAATGTTGTCTCAACATATGTAGACTATTATTCAAGTTTCAGTTGGTCTAAGAAAATATTACAAAATAATTGTATTTATTTGTTTTACAAATTATATATTTTATCGATTGAATACTTAACTAATAGTGAAATACATTCTCCAAACTCAACATTAATTTACATTTCATGAAAGACATTAAAAACCCAATAACAAGAAATATTACTGATCTACAGTAACTGAATGGGAGTGGGGGTGGGAGAATCTCAAACACTGCAATGCTTAAAATTCAATTTCTTAGTTCAACTTACAAAAAAACAAGAATTCGACAAACAAAATACTTGAAGACACATTAGTACAAAACAACGATCCAACATATCAGGGTCTGTGAATATGAAACTTTTAGATTCTTTTAAATTCTTTTGTCTGATTGTAAACACCATTTCTAAAAACCTAAGAGTTTTACAGTCACAGCACCTAAAAATTAATGAAATAATACTCAAATGACTAGTTAAAATTCCTCGAATAACGGTTAACCAAAACACTACAAATAATTCTATTAAAGTTAACTTCTATTTCAAACAAACTTTGTTTTCAAAATACAGTTACCTAATTGTATACTAACCACAATAAAACACAGGCCAAGAGGTGAGAAGTAAAGAAGAATAAGTTTAAAGATATGAGTAATCTGATATGTAATGATATTCATTCAGAGTTGCTTCATCCTTGATTGTGTGGGAGAGATTCATCTACATGCTGTTATAACCTGAACCCTCTAAAATGACACCAATATTTCTTTCAAGCCATTAATCTTAGTTTTTGGGAGTGTAAAATATTTACAGTTATCACAAATTTTTTTGTCATTAATTTACTCATTACTTACAATTTTTTTGCCTAAATTATAAATTTTGGCAAATCAGGTCATCCTGGTATTTGTAGTCACTCAAAGTTAATTTTATGCAAAAAACTAAAAAGGTACAAAGTGGCTTTAATAATATTCCTACATTGTTTATTCAGGACTGTTATGTCTGTGTCCTGGGAACCACCACTACCATTTTCTTAACATGTGGTGTTTCATATGTACAAAATTAACAAATCATCTTTAAAAGAAATACTGCACAGAATATAATTTGTATCCACAACTTGGAAAATATATGCATCAATATTAACTTTTAAAATGTACCTGTCACACCTACCAATGAATTCAAAAGCATAGTGTTGTCAATGTTTATTATATTTTTCATATTTTTCATTCTATCATTTCTAATTCTAAATTTCTAAGTCTTGGGTACTATGAAAAATTTAAGACAAAGAGTATCTATAGTTGTTGGTTTTCTTGAACAGATGTTTGATTTTTAATACGCCAGCCCACCTTGTTTTATTAACAGCATGTAGATGAAATGTCTATATATTCAAGGCATTAGAAGCCTCAACAACTGAATAAATGGTTCTTACAAACAGAGAACTTTACATGTAAGAAACAAACTACACAATCCAAAAACTTAACTAGTTGTTAACTGGTCATAAATGAAACATCTTGTATATAATATTTATTTTAAAATAAATAAATGTGTATAAAAAAAACATTTCATATACATACATAAAAGTATGGTACTGTAATTAAATAAAACTTTAAGGAAAACATTTGAAAAGTAATATTTTAAAGTTTGTTTCTTATCAAAGATGTTTATACATGGACTGTATACCAGATACATTAATACATGTTTATAACTGTTATGTACATGAATAAAAATTTAAAATTTAAAAAATGAATCCAAACTATTGATATCAAAACTGGTCATTGATACTCAGGAACCTGCTAACCTAAACTTATTAATACTACACCTTTTAATAATAAACTAATAAAATAATTAGGAAAAAAAAGAGCAAAATTTATATATGTAAGCTAACAAGCCATTCTTAATAAGTAAAACAAAAAGTAGTATAATCCCCTACAGACACCTCCATGTTTCAAAATCATAACAACATGCAAGCCTGCTGTTCAGAATTTAAATGTATATGTATATGTATCAAACTAAAGTCCAACAAAACAAAACAATTATCTTACTGATGATAATGCTACATTAAATTAGGATTCAGCATGAATTTCATGTAAAAAAAGAAAGTCATTTTAATATTCAGTTCTTCAGCCTATAAAAAGCTCTGTTTATAAACAAACGAGACTGTTTAAGCAAACAATATTGGTAAGTATTTGAAAACATTTAATAGAATTTCAAACAAAAACAGCTCTACCAAACTGCAACAAAACATAGTAAACCAGGCAACAATAAATCAATATACATATGTACAAGAAGTCTGTTTTTATATTTAAAAAGAATCGTGTAATTTTGTATGAATTTATTGACGTATAACGATAACAAATTAAATTTATACTTAATCTGTGACAGTTATACATTGATAAATTCACCAAAATTGACAAAAATTCTTATAATTGCAAACAACTTTTGTTAAAAATACACATAAATCAGTTTCTAAAATCCTTTCTATAACCTGTTTTACAGTATGACATCCCATTAAACGTAATGACGACATTATTTGCAGCGACGTCGTCCAACCAGAATAGAGTAAATCATAAACACCAACAGTGGAAAGCTTGTAACTAAACTAACATAGCAAAGCTTAGAGCTTATAGTAACATACACTAACAACACAACACACAACTACAAATAATGGTCAAGTCTATCAACTTGCAGTTGTTCATCTTATTGCAATAATTCACAATAATTATGTTCAAGTTTGCTTCAAAAAAATTTATTATTAAAAGCAACTGCAAGAGGAATGATTAAATATGTAGAAACTTGGCTCATTTTTTAATATTTATGAATATGAAACGTGACCTCAAACCAACGGCATTCCTCCTTATTTGAGGTCAGGTTTAGTTGAATAGAAATTACTTTGTTTTAAATGAATTATACACATATGCCTGGTTGTTTCTTTTTCATTAGCATGATGTTTTTTAATGACACAAATCAAGATTGCTTGGTAAACTGTTATTAAAATTGCACATAGTCCACAAATGCTTAAAACGTCATTCATATATTATATAACACTGCACATCTAAAACTACATTTTAAAACTTCAATTTTCCAGAATAATTAAATTTTCTAAAAATCCCAAATTAAATTAAAAACATCATTCCATATCATGTTCTGTTCTATTAATATTATTCATACTGGTTATAAAGCATGTTTGAACATGCATCTGTAATTAAGTAAAAATCAATTAATTATTTTTATTTGTAGAGGATAATGAATTAAACATTTACTGGCCCGACCCCCAAGACAAATCACTGGGCCACCGAGATAAAATGGTCCAATAATGCACGATTTAAGACCAACTGGTTGATAAAACTTACAGTACAGCGTTACAATACATATGCAGTTAAATGCACCAAGTAATTTGTCAGTATTCAAATGGCATGTGGCACACTATTATATTTTTAAATGGTTTTGTGTTCTGTCTATTGTGTTCAGTCTATTGTATTACTGAAACTACCAATGCACCATACAGCACTATGAAAGTAAAATACTGCAGATACTGGCATTATCTGATAATATAATTTGACAGCTACTAATTACAAATATTTTGATGGGAGGTAAAAATGTATAATGGTCTTCCATGAGTTAATTTTGAGGATTATATACTTGGAGTATATAAAATGGAGTTTAAATACATATTGTTTTGTTTTAAAAATAAAATAAAAATTTATTTTTTAATATAATAGACTAATATAAAATATTTTCCTTAAGAAGTCGCACTTAAGTCATTTAATTCTGGAAATATTTGGTATAAAAGATTTAACATTTTAATGTTACAAATAGCACACAAAGACAAGCAAATGGCCTAAGCAAGAAAAGCTATAACAAATGCTTTCATCAAAGCTTAGACCCCAATAGATGCTCAAAGTCTTATCTTTAGTATTAGAGTGCTGACCAAGTCAAGACTCAAAGTAGTTAAAAGTCCAGATTTAAATTTTGTATGAAGTGTAGACCATGTCCAACTCACATTACATTCTCAGGGTTAAGTATCATGGTGAAATTAAAGTCTAGACTAAACCTGTAACATTACAACAGATCAAATACAAGAAGAGATGCAAGGTTTAGCATGATTAACCACAATTTGAACATTACAGACCCAAATTTGAGCATCAGAGTAGAATCCAAATTCAAAGTTTTACAAATATGGGGCTTGAACAAAAACATTGGTATCTAAATATCATCATCATCAAAGTGTGACACAAAAACAACAAATGTGCCAGCAATCGAAACCAACTCTTATTGTAGTGGACAACAGACAAGAGAAGTACAAAACACCTCAACAATATTTAGGTCACAAGCAGCGTCCCTTTAATTGGAGTGCAGAGTTAGTTCCCTTGGTGAGAACTTGGTCCGGTGTAGAGGCGACACACAATGGTGTAATGCTGAATTAAGTCTTTAGCTATCGTATAAACACTTTCATAATTCGGTTGTTAAGGTCACTTTCCTTTCCACCTTCTTTTCAGGAACTGTTACCTGCCACGGGGACAGGTCGCTGCCATTGGCAGTAGCCGACCCAGAATCCGATTGGCTGACAGTGATCACATGACTGACAGTCGTCTTGGCAGAGGCCGAGGACACCTTCCTGGTGACGGGTTTCGTTCCTGTAAATGACGTTTCCTGCAAAATTGGAAGACACTGTTAGTAATTAGGTACACATGTAAGTTTAAACATACAGGTAATATAAAACAGTGTTACTCTTTTCAATGTTACATCCATGGTTATGGTCAAGCCATTTGCAATTCTCCCCATCGAAATTCTTATAATGGCCATTTTTCACAAATGAAAATAAAATGTATGAAATATGTCAAATTTAATTTGTTTAAACATTTTTATTTAAATTTTTATGACACTACACTAACAGTTAGCATTTATGGTTCAATATTTTGACTTTTTCAACTGTATAAATTCGCTGTAAATTATATAAGGGTGTTAGTTAAAAAAATATATTGACATGAAATCTTTTATTTTTGTTTGCCCCTTTTTGGTGGTGTGTTTAAATCACACATGCTTGACGTCCATTTGGGTCATTTTTTGAAATGCCATATAAAATATTTATTGAAATATTTAGTAAACCTGAATAAATTAATTCTCCAACATGAAACGGAATAAAAGTATTAATATTTATTAGCATTAGGTAATCAATAATCAATTCCAAGTGTATAATTTAAACATAAATATAAAATACTGCCGAAAAAACTATAAAACATTTTCTTCACAAACTTTATCCACCACATAACGGAAATCCCTAATCTATAGTTTTCTTTTTCATCAGTTGCAGAATAAAGAAATTCTCACATATTTTACAATGACTTTTATGAGCATGTTAGTTCAATAAAAAAATTAACATTTACTGATTCAACATTAGCAGTTATTTTATTAATTAAGAAAACAGTTGAAACAATCTATTTAGTGTTTTAAGCATTATCGAAAATATTGCAAAACTTATTCTTACAGTTATGAATTATATCAGTGTTTTAAGTCACACAACATTATCTGGACCAATCCATGCATTTATATAACAAAAGAGTATTTATAGACTGGAATCATATATGTTTACAATGGTGCAAGTATACTTAGTTAACAGTACTTTAAATTACCAGTAATACTAATTAATAAAACAGTCACATAATATACACATGTATGGCAAGAATGTCAAGCTGTATAAAGGCAGGGCTTGAAATAGCAAAAAGTGTCAATGTTTTTCAGACATAAAATGTGAAATGAAAAATTCACCAGCTAAAATTAACAAAACATCTCCGGTAATGTTTCAAGAGACAGATGTACAATCATCTCATCTTCAATTTAGCTGAGAATAAGCTTGTGATTATTTTATATTTTAATTTTATAATGCTCAAAACTACGTTTCTGAGATGATAATTTTCATGCTGTTTTATTTCCAGCTGGTCATATTTTTTCTTAGCATGCCATATTCCTTTTGGCTTGCTATGTAAAACAAAATTATCATCCATTAAATGCTTTTGTAGGAGATATTGCTGGAACTATAATTTGTGATATCTCCTGCAATATTCTCCTTGGAGATATCGCTTCTTATAATCTTGATTGGTCAAATTTTATAATTACAATATTTTGTTACATCACTGTGTATGTTTCAGCACTAAACCTATCATTAGTGATGTCACGCCACTGTCGTTCTGCTAGTTATCGAATCTACCACTGCCAAATGTAGTGACATTCAACCCACATTAATGAAATTGTTTACAGGTATTGAAAACAAAAATAATTATAATGGATGATAAAAAGAATACCCAACTCGTGTCTTGTGATATCATAATTAATCAGCACTTCATATAAATATAAAATTCTCGAAAAGTCTCGGATTATATACTTTTATCAACTCGTGCTGATAAATTATGATATCACAAGACACTCGGGGAGTATCTTCTAAATAACAGCACGCCATGTTTTACTTCCTATTTCTAGCCCTGAAAAGTCACTCGAGATTCCTACAAAACGTCACTTTTATATCAAGCTTGTCTTCACATACAGATTAAAGATTATTCAGTCATCCATTACTGACAGGCGACTGTGGTAGAAAGCAACTCTATAGCAGGGTTCACTGTACACAACTAGAAGCCAGATTAAAAGCAGATGGGAGAAGGTGGAACATTATATACATGTATCAATACAGACGGATGAGTTACATAATGCAAACTACATAACACATGTACATGCTTAGTGATATAATATTATATAATATATATTAAATAATATTAAATAGTATCATCTTACATGGAGGTCAATTTACATATATGTTTAATCCGGTAGACTAATAAACACAAACATTACAATAAAATGTAGACAAATATATTCGTTATTGTGGTGAACTGTGGTGAACCAGTATGCTGAAACATCTCAAATAATAAGTCAGGTTTCTGAATTCATACGAATCCTGCCGAATTAAATATCTAATTTAGAGCTTTAAAAACAAAACATAATAATTTTTAAAAATAAAATAATAATTATAATAAATTTGTCTTTATTATTAAAATTAAATTTGATTTTTTTTTTTTAAACTAATTCAATAAATTTTAAAACATGTTCACATGCACAGAGATGAACGTATATACAATACAAGACTATTTCAATCACACAGACAACATGAAAAGAACATGATACAACTATATATAAACTGTGTTTTGTTGAGCTAAATGGAAAAACTTAATGTCGAAACTAATATAAAGGTTGATGCCAACCTCACCACCAAAATAATAACTACATAAATATCTCGCCTTTTGACGTGATCAAGGCAAAACAGAAATTGTAAAGAAAATCAATTCTTGCCCTCTGGACTGAATCAGTGCTAAATAAAAATAAATCTGTCCACCCCTCCAGGGCTAGAACATTTCTACATACACCTGACATCCTAACTCGTGCGTTCGACGATTGACATTATAACTCAAGTTTTTCATAATTCTGTTTAATTACTTATTCCTAAGTTGACTTTTTATGTTGGATCATTGTTCAAGAAAATATTTAAAGAAATTAATATTGTTTAATGTTATATTTATGGTTAGGTAGGTACATTTGCATGTTGTTGTATAATATGGACTATGTTTTCCTGTGTATGATTAAATGAATTTGTAGGTGAAATGTTTATGAATCGTACTAGAATACACAAACCATGGCTTACAAAATTAATGCTTTGTTACTGTAATTAAGTGGGTAAGAAAAAGAAGCAATCAGCATTGTGAGGTGTAGCTAAGGAAATTCTAACACTCGGGACAAATTGTTTTTGTAAGGGCCTCTGTAAATTTCGGTCTTCACAAAAACATTTTGTCCCTCGGGTTGGAATTGCTCTATCTATACCTCATAATGGTCATAGATTCTATTAATACATATATACATATGGCACTGAATATACTCATAGCTTAATGTGAGGCAATTTATAAAACATTGCAGGATTACAACGTTTTGGGCGAGTTTGGCGTGTTTTGTTTCTTGGGGTTTTTAATAAAACATTTTGAGGGTAGTGTGAGGTCAGTGAGGAAAGTTTAATCAATATACATTGACAAACTACTTACTAAGACTAAATATATACCACCTAAAATACAATGCATATTAAGTATGAATAATAAATAACATTGTGTAAACATTATTAGTTGTAACATATTATGGTAAATTAGTTAATAAGATGCAAATTTTCTCATGCCATAGTACTGTTCAGGTCCAAACACACCAAAAAAACATAAAATTGAAACATTTATTTACTCAAATAGCACAACTTAGCCAATTATTAAACAAAATGTGTATAACATTATGCTCATTTTATAAACAAATAATATGATACACATTTTATAAACAAACTGCAAACTGTTAGTTAAAAAATAAGAATAATACAGTATGTGTATACATGGTTACAGATTTAAACTCAAGAGATAAAGTCATAAAAGTTATAAAGTAGGCCACAAGGAGCAACATGCAAAATATTCATGCAATTAGTCTCAACGTTTCTAAATTAGTTTTCAAAAACATGGATGCATCAGTTGGCATAGCAACGAATTTGAAGTCGGACCTGAACAGTGCGAGAAAACTTACAATCACAACTGTTCTTTCGCCAGGCAAACTGTGATCCCCTGTACTGGCCTGTTCCCAAGCTGCGGTAGTGCTGGGCGTGACATTTTGTTTGTCAGATGGAGGTGGAGGTTGTGGTGGCGGTGGTGGTGGTGATTTCTTAACAGAAACATTTCTACCCATGCTGGCAGACGATGTTTGCCTCCAAGTTGGGGATTTCTGCTTTTCTGGGGATGCCGAGAGACGGACCCTGGCAGGGCTGTTAGGGGGTCGGGGAGGAGGGATGGAACTGGACAGTGTGTGACCTGGGACAGAGTCCGAGGGGGATCTCCGAGGTAACTCTGGTTTTGCACGAGTGTCAGATTTGCCCTGCCCCTTGATTAAGCTGGAAGGATGAGGATGTTTGCTGCTGGTTTGGTTTGTCAGGCCTGTAGATGACAGGGAAACTGATCGGACGGGAACAGCCGGTTTTGGCCGTGGAATAACAGCTGAGGTCCTCATTTCAGTTGGAGTACTGCTCAACACCGGAACAGGAGCATGCCTCGACTTTGAGGATGAAACTTTTGACATGTCCGATTCAGTCTCAAATGGGTTTTTGCCATATGAAGAACCAACATTTACAGAATTTGATTTTTTCCCCTGAAGGAATGGATTGCTTGATGTCTTTTCATTTTCTTCAGTTAAAAATGGGTTTGTGCAGGTGTCTGCAGCTTCCTCATCACTTACATCAAAGGGATTCATAGGTTCCTTTTCAGAAATCAGAAACGGGTTGGTGCTGCTTACAAGATCATCAGGTGGAGGCGGTAAGGGCAGGTCCATGTCAGACACTGTGGTGGGAGGCTCTGGGGGTGGTGGGAGTGAAAACCATTCATTCTTAGAGCCCTTCACCAAAAAGCTTTGAGGAAATTTTGTAGGTGCCTTGGACACATCAACGGTTGTAGGAAACTTTTTAGTTATCTCTCCTTGTCCCCGAACCTTCACTAAATCAGGTTGTGCCCGAAAATGTAGGCTGCCTGTCTTAGAGTCTGAATGTGTGTGCAACTTAACGGGGGATTTGGTTTTGATGGATGGAGCAGTTATTTTCTTCTCCTTTTGGGCCATTTCTGCAGGCTGGATAAAGGAAAGGGGAAAGAACAAACAAAAGCATTTAAAGCAGAGAATTGGCACCACACAAAACAGGAAGATTAATAAAAGATATCTGGTGATTTTTTATGTACCAACTAAAGACCATTACACCAAATTCTCTTTTGGTGTCTCACTCATTTTAATTTTTGACAGCCAATACATGACAGCTGATATGTGAATTAATGAACTATATGCATACTGCACCCGGTCAAAATTGTATTGACCAATAGCAGTAGTTAGTCCGGGTGAACTTTTGAATACAGTTCAAGTAAAATTTTACCAATTTTATCTCCACTATTAAAACAAAAATTGTTCAGAGTTAGGGATCGTTTAAAGAAATTCATCACTTCTCCCTAAAATAATAACCCTCAAATACTTTTCAACCTCCTCCCCTCCTCCAAATAAATTTAGTCAGGAAAAAAGGTGTTGAAATTGTTTGTTCACAGAAGTTCAAAGGGCGCCAGCTGAGAGTGACGTCATGTGTAAAATGTATCACTGTAACGAGAAGTCTCATGCTGCGTTCGGATGTGCTTGGAAATTAGGAAATTTCGGACTTGTCAAACCATAATTTTCCAGACTGACAGGTATAGTGTTTATCTTAAGTTAATGAAAAATTCATGAAATTCTTCGTTAACTGTGGTTTCAAATTTCACTTTATAAATAAATAAATTTATTAAAAAATAACAATAAAATAAAATAAAATAAATATTTTTAAAACACAAATTTTTCAACACTTCCATTTTTGACTTTTTATCCACATGGGTATTTATACCCCCTCCCAGCTTTCCGCAGATTATTCGTTTAGGGAGAATTGAAAACAATTTGAGACGGTCCCTTATATGTTTAAAAAAAAAAAATTCTGTCATTAAAAATACGTAGATAAAGAATAAAAGCAAATACCAAACATAGAGCAAACAACACAATATTAAAATACAGTACGAGAAACTGCAGATAGAAAAACAATCTGAATTTACATAAAGCAGTCGGAAATATAACAATAAAACCATATCAACAGCACAAACACCAGAAATGCAGATAACTGAATAGTTAAAGAAAGAAAAGACGTACACAACTTGCTTTAAGCAATTTAACCGTTCACAAACAGAAATCTGCAGGTTCATACAGTACAGTGACAAAGTTTTCACTTGCCTTGGTGTCCCATCTGCTATTTTAGCAAACCACCATGCATATGTTTAGCTTTAGATCAGTAACATGAAACACTACAATTTACTATCATCTAACCAACACCGTATCCAGACTTTGATGCCATTGTAAGATGTTTCCGATTAACAGTGCCTTCTTACTGAATACAATTTATACATAAAACAGAGTTTCCTGTTCAGAACATTAGAAGTGTTTCTGGTCATCCTTTCTTTGTAGTAGCCCAAAATGGATTTTACCTCCCAATAATTTCATTAAAAATACAAGAATTCTGTGGAATTAAAATGTCTCACATACCATCAAAATTCATTACACTGAACATCCATAGGTGCCACTATAAACCAAGTTTCACTGACCTTTGGTCTAAAACTTCATTAGAAACTACCGTATTTTCCCATGTATTATGCGCACTTTTTTTTCAGAAAATAATGGTTAAAAATGGGGGTGCGCATTATACATAGCAATAGAAAAACTGTCTTTTAAAAATGTCCAGCGATCACCCATAAAAAAATCGCTGATCGGTTGTTTACGGTACTTTACAGGTTATTGACAGTGTTCATTACAATGAAACGCCAAAATCTTCTTAAAAATCGCTTTTCACTTGTGATGCTTGTAATAAATAAAAAATAAATCTATAAAAGTATCCATACCTCGCCAAAAAGTGCATAAAAATGACAAAACTTGACTGTAATTTTCTTTAATTGCCATGAGATTTAATTCGGCCATTTCCGGCAAACCGGAAATATACCACACTATTATAAATTTAGAAATCTCGTGTATTCACGTTAGCAACGAGAACTGAATGTATTATGCTATATTTTTGTTTTCATTTATTTGTTAGTCATTTACAGTGTATGGGTATATAATTTTGTTTTCATTTATGCACGTGCGAATCTGTGGCATGTAACTAGCCTTTGTTTAATGTGACATGTAGGTATATGTACTCACGTACATATTAACATAAAATAAGTTTTGTTTCTTGAATATACCGCTACTTTCGCTTTTCGTTAGTTTTGGTGTCTGGGAAAAACGGTACATCTTGCATTCACTGTCAGTTTTTGGCTTTAAAAAAACGGAGCGCATTATATTGTGGTTCATGGTTTTTTTCTTGGAATAATTGTTCAAAGTGGGGGGTGTGCATAATACATGGGAAAATACGGTAATCTAAACGTGAACCTTTAATGATGAACCTTTAATAATAAACTTTAACAATAATTTTAATGCAAAAGTTGACACAGTAGTCACAGGCACTGCAGCCACCGCTACCAAGTAAAGGTAATACTTATATGTCGCCTTTTAACTCTGTAAAGGTGAGACAACAAATATATATTGAGCAAGTGCAAACATCTGGATGGTCAAAAACACATTGTACATCTCAACAAGAACATGTATTTAACGTATAATTTACTGTCATCAAAATGGTTCTGTTAGTGGGTCACATCTTATCACTGGCTGCAAACTAACAACCGCCTCGTTAATACAGACACGTTCACATCACAGCTCTTACCTGTGGGACACCTGCAGCTTTGGCCGAGTTGACACTGATGAAAACTTCATTGTTCTGGCTGAGTTTACGCTTGTCGCCTGTATCACTGTTCTGGCTGAGTTTACGCTTGTCGCCTGTGTCACTGTTCTGGCTAAGTTTACGCTTGTCGGCGGTCTCACTGTTCTGGCTAAGTTTACGCTTGTCGCCAGTTTCGCTGCTCTGACTGAGTGTGCGGTTGTGAGACGACTCACTACTGTGGCTGTGGTGGCTGCTGTAGCTGTGGTGGCTACTGTAGCTGCTGTTGTGCTTTTTTCGCTCCACACTGTTATATCTGTAAATAAAAAATATTAATTTAAATCTGTACAGCTGATTATTTACAATATTGCATCATCTGCTTTGCAGGAAAATGTGTAAGAATGATAGTTCAATTTATTTTTAAAAGATATCTTGTTTTAGTAGGATTACACAATAATTATGAATTTTTTTTTTAACTGGTGACTTCATAAAATGTGTATGTAAATATGAAAATAGATATTAAAACAAAAAATCTGATAGTAATAACTGCTAATTTGAATTTTTTCTTCAAATAATCCATTAAACATCATGAAGATAATCCATGAAAATTAGGTAATGGTAAACTAGTTACGGTATACTGGGATCCAAATCCAGTACCTACCAGCCTGTAGACCAATGGCCTAACCACGATGCCACCGAGGCCGGTCTTTTCCTGACTGTGCTACATCACCCTGTACAACATTGCGTAACAAACAATTTTTTATATACCAGTCTATGCATTACTGCGTACTAGCTAGAATTACAAACGAACTAACTCCAAACATTAGTCTCGATCAAAAAGACATTTATTTTGTACCGGTAAGTGCATGAGAAAGGTTTCAATAGCGTAAGGATTTGTTCTGCCAAAAAATATAGCTGAAGAAAAAGAGTAACTGGAATAGTCGCAGGGAGATTTTTGGTATTCCGTGCTTTATTTTCACGTTCATGACGGAATATTGGAAGAATATTGTTTTACTATTCCATTTCGAAATATGTATTTTAAATACTGTTCAATATCAGACATATTTTCTGTTTACCGCCACAACACTGGTCCAGCCCTGCAACATGTCTTACCCATTCTGAATTACTGTTATGGTTGGAACGGCTGGGGCAGGTGCAACTTTCTGTGTCTTGATCAGCTTAACACTTTCATCATCCAATACTGGCGGAGAGCTGAAAACACAGAATTGTACATGTATGTACAACTTGAATGTTTAATTTTAAAAAAACATTTTTAACAAAATGACAACAGAAATATATTAATGATTTATAATAATATAACTAATAATACAATGACTTAATTGTGGCGGGAACGATGGTGTTAAATTTTGCAATATAAATTCACAATTAATTAAAAACAATGTAGGTTTTTTTTCCTTTCATCTGCAGATGACCGTTAGATATACATTGTAGATAAAAGGTCCACTGGTTTCTTTCACTATTTAATCATATGAATGTAGCATCTAGGTCATCTAGTATTAAAATAAAATACCAAATCTATTATTGTGTAATTACTTAATATTTCAATATCGTGCAATTTATATATATAAGTGTATAAGCTACAAATTACAAACTGACAAACTAATTTTTGTTACATATTTGAAAAATGCATTGTGGTTATTTAATTTACAGAAAGTACACTCTAATGGACTTCAGAGACATAATGTTATTGATTTTGCATTTACAAAATTGAACATATTACCTTAAAATATTTTAAACTATGAAGAAACTATTAAAATATCTTCAAACTAATCTCTTTTCAGTTTTGGTATATTCTGCTGACTTTGACCATACAAATAATATGATTGTAAATACCTCAGAAAATGTATGTTTACATGAGAATATATTGCTGAGAATGTTAGCTTTATGGGTTTTTAATTTTTATACTGATATTTGAATTATGTAAAAAAATAGCAATGTCACTTTTCATCAAATGAATTATGTACAAGTTTATCACCAAAATACTTTTACACTGTTTTTTAAAGTAATAATACAGATAAAAATAACAACATTTTACAACAAAATTATTTTTAAAATATATTATTCAGAATACATCAATGGTAAAACAATGTTATGTTTCAACTACAAAATCAACTTTCTAAAATTAAAATAAATATAGAAGTATTAATAGTCATGCTTGTTAAATACAAAAATGTGTTATACTTTGGGTTGTTAAATATATATATATATATTACATTTTCAAGCAGTTCTTGAATAAAAACAGTTTTATGATTGCAAAAACATGCTAGAATTCTGCAATAAAACCAACGCTGCTATTACAATGTTATAAAAATAATGGTAGTATAAAGTGTAAGTGATGATGGTTGTTAATGATCTGCTGGTATCATGCTGGTTAGTTCCTAGTCGAGCCCAGTGTTGTCATTCCATATCAACACCATGAAGGTTATATCTAATAACAAGTTATTTCATATGAACACCATGCAGGTTATATCTAATAACAAGTTATTTCACAGCTACAACAGACAACTGGAGGCAAAGTTTAATAATAACAAAATTCTTATTCATAATACATAAATGTATATAAGCAGCATGTTTATTTTATTCTATTTTTTGTTAGTTAAATGTAGTAATTAGCAATCTTAGCATTTGTACAACAAAAGGTATGCTTTTTACCCCTTTTAACATGTGATGAAATGTTTTGATAATCCATTTGCAACAGTTCAGAATTTGCCAAAAGAGATATTTGTTCAAAACATAATAATAATTGATCTTTAAACATGGGCTCATCCAGCTAATAACATAATCAATATTAGGATATCCATGTGTTCAAAAGGATATACATGTACGCCTAAAAGTTTACCATAATAAAATAAAATATTTTAAAATGTCAAATTTGTCATATATCTGTATAGAGTAATTTTGGGAATGTTATTTTAACAATATTAATCACAAAGGATTAAAAAAATAAAAATATATTAATGAAATAGAAAACCCAGAAACTGTTCATCATGTTGCAACAGGATATATCAGCATTTGTTAAATATTTTCACCTTTTCACCCAGTTCAGAATTAAATTGTGAATGATATGACTGTTGTTACATTAAATTCTGCCTCGCAGTGTTTGTGAACGCTAATTATGAGAAAGCAGCACAAAGTGGTTAATAGATGTCTAGTCTTGGTTATCATCAAACTGACTACCTTCTGGCTTCCCCCTCACTTTCACTTTCACTATCAGTGTCGGAATGTTCTGCACTAGAGTCACTGTAAGCAAGTAACAAGACATGCATTGTGAGGCGCACCGGCACTGGGCAACACCACTTCACCCTCCATTAAACAAACGTTCATCTCTGTCATATACATACCGTATTACCCACATGATAAAACATATCTAATATATCAAAGTGTTATGTCCGATTTGAATGTGGGATGAAACAATTTGACGTCATATGATTGGGCGCACTACAACCTTATTAGATCATCAGTCAAACGACTTCAGTAATATAAATTAAAATTGTTTATGGGTAATAAATAGGATTTAAACTTGCTACCATTTCTTA
This sequence comes from Dracogyra subfuscus, assembly GCA_016106625.1. Taxonomy (NCBI): domain Eukaryota; kingdom Metazoa; phylum Mollusca; class Gastropoda; order Neomphalida; family Peltospiridae; genus Dracogyra; species Dracogyra subfuscus. The sequence goes on from JAECMU010207035.1 coordinate 23,535, forward strand.
TCATGTTTACAGTATGTATCTCATGAAATAATTTGCAGTCGCTAGAGATCGTGACAATTGAAAACTATGATATAAAATGGAAGCTCATTCAATATCCATTAAGTATCATTACAGTTGTAACCATTTTTACATTATAAACATATCTGAAGACAATTTCATAAAACATTGTAAATTTACATTAATGTTTAGCTTCTAAACCTATCATATATTTACCTGTGTTGGCATCTTATTTCATACAGGAAATGTATTTCATTAACGCTAGAGGTGAATTATATTATTTGAACCGTTTGTGCCGACAGATTTATTGCTTACGGAATGAATGAATGAAAGAAAGGAATGAAATGTTTTATTTAACAATGCCCTCAACACATTTTATTTACAGTTATATGGCATCAGAATTTATTGCTTACATGCAAAACAAGATTTACAATGTCATGTGAAATTGGTCCTTGTATGTACAGATAAAAAATCATAGTCTGTATTATATAGCTGACTTTGAAAAGCTATGTTTACATATTGGACATGAGCAAAGAAACATGTCTGATGTGGTATTTTTAAAGTGGTTTTCAAGCTTTCAGATTATGTTATTAGTCAGGCATATTTTGCATACATATTTGCAAGAGAAAATTCAAATACTTATAAAAGATTGTCAGTAAAATAATTAATTTAGTCGTATACATATACAAGTGCTCAGCTGTTAGAGAAATTACACAACCATGCATAGAAGAGAAAATGCAGTAATCTTTTTCTCTCTTTTATTTTTAAACAGACAGAAGAAAAACCCTATGAAGGTTGAGTCTCCTGTTATTGTATCCACTAAATATTCTATAAAGAATAAGTTTCCAATTTAAAAACAAACAAAAAAACATTCTTGCAAGTTCAATTTTTACTACATTTTGGTAGATATGACAATGTACAGTACTCATTAACTATCCATACAGACGTTGGCTGTAATCAATATATCAGAGCCAAAAAATGAACAATATAATCCGATCAACACAATTCTGCTGCACTTTTTAATCAATAGAGGAAAATGTTCCAGTATCTTTACAAAACTAACACAAGAAAATGGAGAGAAATATTTAATATTGGCTTTTGTAGTGTAGTGGTTAAGCTGGTAGGGATCACATTCCAGTTACCAGCTCCCACCCAGAGCGAGTTTAACGGCTCAATGGCCACTACACCAACGTCTCTCTCACTAACAACTAACAACTAACCCTCTGTCATGGACAGACAGCCCAGATAGCTGAGGTGTGTGACCAGGACAGTGTGCTTGAACCTAAATTGAATATAAGCATGAACATAATTATAAACAACAACAATAACAACAGTAAAATGTAATGATTTTCCACAATACCTTTTGTGAGAAAGATCAAGAGATTCATTGGGGTTACTTTTCTCTGGCAGCAACACAATTTCTTGTTCTGTAATGAAGTATGAAAGCAATTAGTATCAATCAGAAATAACCACATTTGGATAATCAATTTAGTCTCGCCATACATCTTCTTATACCGACAGATACTGAGATGGTACTAATAAAAAATCACAAATATTAACAACTAAATTAAGATTCTTGACATTTATTTTTTCAATTAATCAAAGTGTTCAATAAATCTACAAATATTTTAAGCAAGAATACGAAAAGTTAAATATATTTAAAAACATACTGTCTCAAACATGTTTATTGAAATATAAAGACAGCAAAACAAAATTTAACTCAACCTTTTAACTAAGATAATACATGACATATATTTGCCTATAAGTTAACTTGGGGTAAGGGTGGTTGATTTAAAAGTAGGTCAGAAATATACACAGAAAACTATTACCATTTTGGAAGATGATTCGGCAAGTTGTTGTTTATTTATGCTCAGTATTTAAACTAAAATATGTTAATTTGATGATTTACTTGTTAAACTATTTTGTGGCATTAGCGTCTGGTTATAAAATGTGTTGAAGGAAAGACAGAAAATCTCATAGGCTAGATGATTCAATTGCAAATGGGATACCAAAATGCAAACTAAAAGCCCCGAAAATATTATCGTTAGTTAAAATATTGCATGTATTAGGTCGGGTTTTTTTATGGGTCAACTAAGAAACAGTTAATATAATTTTTTACATTTTCAAATTAGGGACTTGACTAACAGCAGAGATTGACTAATAGGCGAAGATATATGGCAAACAATGAATTGAGTGCAAAACATTCATAACCAAAATACTAAAGATGTTAAAACTGTTATGATCCAAAATATACATTGTTACAATAGTAAGATATACCCAAAAACACTGTAAGTATCATTAATAACCACAATTCACCTTTCTTTAAATCATTTTCCATTTTGGCCTTCAGTATATTGCACTTCATCTGATCAGGCGGAATGGTGGACCCTCCAGCAAACTTCACTTGATTATTCTTAAAGGTGTTCACGTCTTTTGGCTTAGTGATATTGGGTGTCGTCTCATCCAAACCTTTCAGTCGCGCCTGCGCCTTTTCAGATGCTTCTACAACGTAAACAAAACAAAAAACACCATAAATTTAACAATACCACTAGTGCACACATTTATTTATCAATCATCAGCTTTTGGATGTCAAACATTTGTTAATTTTGACATAATCTTATAGAGGAAACCCGCTACATTTTTCCGTTAGTAGCATGGGATCTTTTATATGCACCATCCCACAGACGGCATAGCACATACCACAGCCTTTGATATACCATTCATGGTGCACTGGCTAGAATGAGAAATAGCCCAATGTCCACTTGCAATATTCCTTTTCTCTTATCTTTTGACTTTTTATACTCTCCTGGCTTTTTCAAAAACATGGAGGCAGAATGTAGCCCAGTGGTAAAGTGCTCGCTTGGTGTGTAGTCAGTTTAGGATCGATCCCTGTTGGTGGCCACACTGGGCTATTTCTCGTTGCAGCCAGTGCTCCACAACTGGTGTAACAAAGGTCATGGTATGTACTATCCTGTCTGTGGGATGGTGCATATAAAAGATCCCTTGCTGCTGATCGAAAAGAGTAGCCCATGAAGTGGCAACAGCAGGTTTCTTCTCTATATCTGTGTGGTCTTTAACCATATTTCTGACACCATACTACCGTAAATAAAATGTGTTGAAAGTGTTGTTAATTTTTTATTTTATTTTTTTGGTTTGTTTAACAACGCACTCAACACATTTTAATTACGGTTATATGGTTATGTCGAGAAAAAAACCCAGTGGTCAGCTGACGGGGATCGATCCTAGACCGACCGCGCATCAGGCAGGCACTGTACCACTGGGCCACGCTGCCCGCGAAAGTGTTGTTAAATAAAACATTTCCTTCTTTTCAAAAACACAACTCTTTTTTTTCTTTTTTCTCTTAATAAATCAACATGGATGAAGACAAAGTCGAATAAACTGAACAAAGTTATCAGCAATATACTAGTACTTTTAGCAGAAAAAAAAGAAAAGAAAAAAAAAGAAGACTTGTTTAACATTTTTCTAAATAACAATTTTTTTTTTTAATCCTTATATTAGGCAATGTTCACAAAATAAAACAAAAACAACCCAAAAACATGATCTAAACCTTTTATGCTGATTTCAGCACCCGATGTCGAACTGGCTGAAGGTCGTGGTGAAGGTCGTGGCAAACTGTGAGTGGAATATTCCGTTGCATGGTTCGAGCCTTTAATCAAACTGTCGAGCCGGTCCATTGCAGACATCGGTGCAGCTTTCGGTGCAGCTTTCACAGCACCATCAGGCATGTCCACAGTTGCCATGGCAACAGCTGGAGATGCAGGCGCAACATTTACTGTCGCTACAACCGGGGTCATTACTTTGGGGCTTGCAGGTGCATCAATAGCCGTTTCAGTCTTGGACGAATTCCTAGCTGCTTCTCTGTAAGAAAGATCCATAATATTATCTTTTTTTTAAATAATTAACAATGTGTTTTATACATATATATACACAGGATGAGCAGAATATTTGTTTCGCCGTATTAAACTTCATAGAATGCCGAAAGTCTGAGTTATTTTACATCAAAATATCAATCACTACATGAAATTATTTCATCAAATTAAAATAAAAACTTTTTAACTGTTTTTAAAATTAATAATTTGTGAATTTGGTGACTGACAGTTACCTATCTAGTTCTTATACAGGTGTCTGGTTGTTGTTATAAAGACTAACAAATCTGATTAACATCGACAACTGTTACCTGGCTTCAGCTGAAGCCTTCTTCCTGTCAGCTCTTTCTTTGTCTCTTCGCAACTTTTCCTCCCGCTCAGCTCGTTCAAACGTTGGTCTACGTGAGTACCGGTGACTTGGCTTTCTCTCAAACTTCACGCTTCTTCTAGAACGGTTAATTGTTGCCGTCTGGTATTCAGTTCTTCCACTGTTCGATTGGAAAAACACACACATGAATTTAGTGAAAATGTTTCCAATTTAGTTGAGGTTTTTCATACACATTAATTATGTTTACAAATTTAACAGATTAGCATTAGCTCGTCATAATTTGACCACAACAAATGTGGATTTAAATCCCTTTAAAGGCACATGTACGCACCCACTCATGCACATTGATACATCGTAATGAGTGTCAATGTTTCTTTATGTTCTTATTTACTGATATCTATTCTCAATGTTTAGGTAAGTCTGTAAGTATCTTATCTATTCAAAACTGACACGATCGACCACATGCTTTTGTACTTGTGTACAAGATGAAAATAAAATGAAGCTATCACTGATGAATTGCTGTGATACCATACAAAAATTAAATGAATATATTGTGAATGAAATACACTTTACTTTAAATCAAACAGTTTGTACAATACAGAGTACTGATTTGTACTTCATTGATATGCAGTAACCTCCTGATAAAGTGAACGGCATTCTCGATTCATTTCAATTCTTGGTTATAACAAAATACCTGTATCTAAATCTTGAGCCCAATCGGAAGAAATTCTGTCTGGCATTTGGTCCCTTCACTGGTCCTTTAAGTCTGAAGAATGCATGATGTTCCACGGCACATTTCCACAAGTGTTTACACGCTTTCTCACTGTGTAGACGAAACACGAACAAGTGATCTTGACTGTTACCCTGAAAATACAGCAAACAGAACTGATCACTCCATCATAAAAGATGGATAAACATAAAACTATCTAATGAGTGGACAGTCAAAAAGGTTACGGTCTAAGTAATGTTTGGAAGTTATGTTCAAAATGTTTGCAACATGACATATGCTGTATACATTTTTTAATAAATTAATTTGAAAAATAAACATTTAGTGAAATGTTTTTTCATTTGTAATTAAATAAAATGGTTCAATAAATAATAAACACTATTGATTTTAGCATTACTTGTCTAATATTACTTGTACATGAACAGGATCAAGCTTATCTTCTCCAACTTGTACAAGAACAGGATCTAGCTTATCCTTTCCTAACTGTACATGAATGGGATCTACCTTATCCTGTCCAACTTGAACATGAACAGGATCTAGCTTATCCAGTAAACCACTGGCCTGAGGTGCTTGTATCATAAAATAAAATCACCTCATTGGATTCATTCTCCGATTGGATTTTTACCTGTCTCAACACTAGTATATCAAATGTGATGGTAGGTGCTGTTCTGTGTGTGGGAAAGTGCAAATCGAAGATCATCTGCTGCTTAAATGTACCTGTTAAAAGTTACCAAATGTTTGACATCCAAATGTTTGATGATTTATAAATCAATATGCTCTAGTGGTGTCAATGAACAAATCTAAACTTTTGTGTCACTTACACTTTCATCATCCTCAACTGCTACCAGTGTCAGCTTCTTTCCCTTGAAGTCAAGACGTGTCATTTTCGGCCTGCAATAAAACAAAGGTAAAAGAAATACAGGTAAATACAAAAAATATCTACTTAAAAAGCTGATTTTCTTTTCTTTTTGTTTTTGAAAACAATTATAAAAATAAGTAATGAAATTTAAACTTACATGTAAGATCACAAAGAGAAAAGAAAATGAGAGAAAGAAGAATACATCATTTTTTCTTTTTTTTAAAGATTTCCAAAATTAATTTTTGATTACCAGAAAAAGAGTCCAATTTTCTGTTTGCCTTCAAATACAAGAACTCCTGTCGGCGTCAATCCGAGATGATATTCGCAGCTATCTCGACCCTGAAATTAATAACAAAACAAAGATAAACATTATTCTTATTAACTCTTAAAACCAGAAAACCTCATCACTTTAAAGAACATATTGGTGAACCTAATTACCAAAATAAAATTTACAAAAGAATTATTAATATTTTTAAAATATATATATTTTAAACTCTATCATCAGAAACCATGATGTCATTGTTTATGACAGTTTATTTTAACTTTAATCGACAACGGGTAATCCATCCATCATCTACTTAAAAGTCTGTATTATCAGTTATTTTTGGCAAATACATTCTTTACAAATCTTCAGTTTTCATTAAATAATAATGTCCAACATGTTTTAAAAGAAATAATTATACAAACAGTGAGAACTTGAACCCATGTGCACATTATGTCATCAATAATGTTTGCACAAATTTAGATCAATTGTAGTTTTCTTTTCGATGTTGACAGCTGTGTTTATGAAGACCAGCTGTGTCTCGACTACAGCAGGGCTTCTAGAATTTTATAAAAATTCACTAGCCATGGGATCAGTGATTTTAAAAATGTACTAGCCAGGATTAAAAATTCACTAGCCTTACTTTAAATAAATACAATTTTAGTAATAGTAATAGTCAGGTATATGTCACTTAAGAGGAAGATTGAGCTTAAACAACCTTAGATTGGGGGTGGAAAGTGAGGCAAGATATTCATATTTACAAAATATGTAAGTGCAGCATTTGACAAGGTTTTTTCCCCACTAGCCATTGGGCTAGTTATGGTAATTATTTACTAGCCCAACAGTGAATATCACTAGCCATGGGAGTGAGGCTACCATAATCTAGAAACCCTGACTACAGTTGAGAATGAGCTTTTACGTTAGTTTTGTGAGGGAAAGAGTTAAAAACAAAAATATTCAAATATTATTTATCACCCTCAACACATTAGGAAATTGGTATTTAGTAAATATATAACTCAAATCATCACAGAAATAAGGCAATTCTATCATTTATCAAAGCAGGGGAAACCCAGAGTTGGACACACAAAAAGTTCATGGAACTTCTAATGACATCAAGGTTGAGTGTTTCTTTAAAAAAATATGTTTTGTTCAGAGTCTCAGAACAATTGAATTTCTGCACAAACATTTATGCATGGTAATTGCCATAAACCTATATGAAATATTCCGGCACCCCACCCCATAGCTGTGTTACAAAATCACTTATATGACCTCTCTAAGTCATCATATAATGTAGCTCAAATAAAATAATTAATACCTTTTCATCTTAATTGTTATGGACCACAGGATAAAGATAATAACTAGTTAATTACTTAGGATATTGGCTTTATCCTGTTTAGCCTGAAGGACAAATTATTTCCCATTCTGACCATCAGAGGATAAAGCTGACATTCTCACATCATTAACTAAGGTCGACGACAGTCACTTTTCGCACCCTTGTTTTGGCTTCGTAAAAAGTAAATAAAACATATCCAATTTTTTGATATGATATATTTGACAAAAGGTATTTTTTATTTCTTTCATCTTTTGAAACTTAAAATTAATATTTTGTCCAGAATTATAAAAAATAACAAAATACCAACCTGCAAACAACGTTGTCCGCTTTTTATAGAACTTTTACAGGGGTCAAGGTTAGTAGACCAGTTTTTATTTTAATGTGGCGAAGCATTGTAATAATGTAGCTAATTTTGAATGAAAATGACGTCAGTATTCCAATGACGTCACTTTGAATTGCCTTACAATAACAAATACACGGAGTACATAATGTTTCCGTTTTAAGGATGCTGAAAAAAATCCAATGCAAACTTGCTATTGAATGTTTTTTTGTTTGAACATTACTAATGCATCTCAATGTATTGGAAGAAAATCTTGTGATTAAAAAATTGTACCTTTTACGAAATATGGATTTCAAGTGAAATTACGGTAAGATATGCTATATTTATTGTGTATGAACCCAAAACAATGGTGCAAAAAGTGACTGTCGTCGACCTTAGTTAGTCTCAATATTACCCACATGGTTAAACATGTCTCATTTCATATCAAAGTGTTACGTCAAGTGGGAAGTAACACTTCAAAGTCATATTCAATTGAAGATT
>JAECMU010207137.1:0-11208 GCA_016106625.1 Dracogyra subfuscus
CCGTTGAACTACAATGGCGTTACGTCATTTTCTGGAGAAGTCCCGCAGAAACGTCACTTCCAATATAAAGGTGTGGACAAATGGACCAGCATAGTCTAAATACATGTTCGCTGTCAACACTATACAGGTGGAAAGCCTTGTACGAAAGTCCCCTGCTCGGGCCAGATTTCGTACTAAGTAAGAATGTAGCCCTATTGTATATTATTGCACTAATAAATTAGTATTGTCTCTGCTGTAGCTAACCTCACCGCGGTGCAGGGGTGTAACATTATCTGAGAATGGCCAATACAGCACAAATCCCCATGTTTTCTTCGAGATACAATTGAAATTTTCAGTAAAAGTCGGTATCTATCTGTGATATTTGTATTTTTGCAGTTCTTTGTACTGTTTTTTATTTAAATATTGATTTTTTATACTGATGTTGATCATCACCTTATCTGTTCGCATTACCATAGTTTGATATCCAATAGCCGATGTATTTTTTGTGCTGGGGTGTCGTTAAATATTCATTCATTCAATTAATAAATTATTAATAACAGATTAGCAGGTCGCACACACTTTGGTATGCAGATATACAGTGAAACTCATTTAAACCGAAAACCCTGAGACCAAGTAGACAGTCTGGGTTTAAGAGGTATTCGGTTTAGAGAAGTTCTCAGCACATATATTTAAAAAAAGGAACAATGAAAAATGTCCTGTTTTGAGGGAATTCTGTTTTACAGAGGGCCCGGTTTATAGAGGTTTCACTGTAGTTTGTTAGATCTAAGTTTCATTGAAAGTCGTATTAGTTCTTTGATAAATGCGGGCCCAGGTACGCCAACAGTACACGCAGATTCCAGTGTTGTCATGCCAATCAAATCTGCGGACAAAAACAACTCGGTAAGACTGTCGGTAGGAAAATAACACGGTCGCCTGTAACACATGATTTGAGTAAGAACGTAAGTTATTAAAGGGACTTTCCTGAGTTTGCTGTATTGTAAGAATTTTTTGATTAATAAAACATTTATACGATTACATTTACATATTAAATAAAGTTTCTTGTTTAGAATATCAGTGTCTGTATATTCAAGGTGTTTCTGGTCGTCTTAATATTTATAAGAAGCCCAAACTGGATTGTGTCTTTAAATACTTTTGTACGTACGAGAAAAACAATATTTTAGAAAATAAAATGAAATTTAACCTAGTACAAATATTAGAACGATTGGAAACACGTTTAATATATAGCCACTACTATATTATGCAGAAAAATATATTTGACATGTAATTGCAATCGTTAAAAAGTCTCCGTTAGTCGACAACATATTAAAAATTGTAGCAAACTCAGGAATGTCCCTTTAACGGAACACTTGTCTGAAAGCCAGGTCATTGGCAATGTCAGACGTGTCTGAAAGCTAGGTCATTGGCAATGTCAGACGTGTCTGAAAGCCAGGTCATTGGCAATGTCAGACGTGCCTGAAACCGTTGGGGTACAAAGAAAAAAAAAAGATTTTTACGACGCACTCAACACATATGGTTACGGACCACACAGATTTTGAGAGGAAATCCGCTGTCGCCACTTCATGCGCTACTCTTATGTCGAAATAAAAGATCCCTTGCTGCCAACTGGAAAGAGCAGCCCATGAAGTGGCGACAGCTGGTTTCTTCTCAAAATGTGTCTGGTTCTTAACCATATGTCTGACGCCATATAACCTTTTTTTTCTTCTTTCTTTCCTGCTACTAAACTACTAGTAATTCATTTGGTTTCAGTTTTTATGAGCATGTAGTTGCAAGTGTAACCATTTTATATTAGATGCAAACCCTTTTCATCCCAACCCTTCTCCGACCCCAACCCTCGTTTGGCGTGAAAACATTATTATGCAACTTTGAGGTTGAAATGAATAGTATCTGTGTATGTTTTTGTTTTTTTTGTTTTTTGTTTTTGTTTTTTTAACGACGCACTCAACACATTTTAATTACGGTTATATCGGCGTCGGACATATGGTTATGTTGAGAAAAAACCCAGTGGTTAGCTGACGGGGATCGATCCTAGACCGACCGCGCATCAGGCGGGCACTGTACCACTGGGCTATACTGCCCACAAGTATGATGACGGGTGCGCACTTAATGAAGTATAAATACTCACAGATAACCCGAACTCTTTTACAGATGTGTCAATTCACTGATAACCTGAAGTGTTAGCATATGACAGTCTCAATGGGTAGGCAAGGAACCGTCAACGATAGGTGACCTCACTGATATCAAAGTGTATGTGTATCTTCCACCGGCCTCGGAATGAAAGAAAGAAAGAAAGAAGTGTTTTATTTAACGACGCACTCAACACATTTTATTTACGGTTATATGGCGTCAGACATATGGTTAAGGACCACACAGATTTTGAGAGGAAACCCGCTGTCGCCACTTCATGGGCTACTCTTTCCGATTAACAGCAAGGGATCTTTTATTTGTAATTCCACAGGCAGGATAGCATTAACCCTGGCCTTTGTTGAACCAGTTATAGATCACTGGTCGGTGCAAGTGGTTTACACCTACTCATTGAGCCTTGCGGAGCACTCATTCAGGGTTTGGAGTCTGTACCTGGATTAAAAATCCCATGCCTCGACTGGGATCCGAACCCAGTACCTACCAGCCTGTAGCCATCGGAGATAAGATTGGTAGGTACTGGGTTGACAGCACGGTACCGGCCACAACCATTAGCGAGTTTTAACGACTCAGTGAGTAGTAAGGGGGCCTGTATAGAATCATGACCTACTTTCCGTGACCTTGATGACGTCACGTGACCTTGTCCTACGATCATACACTTGTTTCTTCTTCTTGATAGAAACTGTCTTGTCACCCAACACACGTAATACCTTTTTGTGTTTCTTCAACTTTTCAAACGCCTGTTTAGAGAGTAGAACGTCACTATGCAATATGTTGGCAATGATGAATGTCAGGGTTTTCAACTCATCCTTGGTTATATGTTTCAACAGCAGACTTTTCTGTTTTGTCGATTTACCAGACAGCAAGAACTGTAAGAACATCAGGTTCTCCTTGATGACTTGAGACATTTTGACATGGCTTTGAAAATACAGTGCTATTTATACTCTCGGGACATAGACGATGGAGTCTTCATTGGGAAATATCCGAGTTCTCAGTCTCAGCTTATCATCACCATGGGGCGACATGTCCACCACCAGATAATTAAAAGGGGTCTTCATGGCATCCTTGTACGCTTCTACCAAAACACCAGCATGGCCAGGAAACAACTGACGGCCTAACGTCATGATCTGTGATGTGTCTCTCACATTTTTAAACAGGACAAGATACCAGGTGTTGAGAGCAATGGTTCTGGCAGACATTCCCTGTCCATAGAGGTTTTGGGTAATGAATACGACGCTCAGTCTTCTGTGATGACATTCTTGTGTAAACAGTAGCTCCATGTCTTTGTGCTCTAGTATGTGATTCATCAAGTCATCCAAAATCCAAATTCTTCTATTTCTGTCTGCGTGGGTAACCCCGAATGAAACATTAGGTTAGTTATAGATTTTTCCATTTCGTCGTAAAGTGTCTAGTACACGCCATAGCAATACATTATTTTCTTTGGAGGGTCTTTAACGTACATGCCATTCAGGTTCTTCAGAAGTCTGTATACCCACTGAGTCTTACCAGCACCCGTTGGGCCTGATACACACATACTCGAGCAAGGTTCAAATGGTGCCAAACTCTGTGTTTCCCACCAATGAAGTGTGGGATCCACCACTGCTTCGGGATGCCACGAAATGGCACTCTTGGGTAACGTGGGTTTTACTGCTTCGAATGTCTCCTCTGTCAACCATGATACTCTGTTTTCCAAATTGTGTACTTGAGACAGATGGTTAGGATGTCTCAACAAATTCTTGGCCTGACATCCAGGAACGGGACAATCTTTTCTGACACGACCCATAGCGACAAATGTATCTATTAAACTAAACTACTTTGCAAATCACAACTATTTTTATAGAGTGGCCCTGACGTGGCCCTGTGTTGCCCTGACGTGGCCCTGAGTGGCCCTGATGTGGCACTGATGTGACCCTGACGTGGCCCTGTGTGGCCCTGATGTGGCCCTGTGTAGCCCTGATGTGGCCCTGACGTGGCCCTGTGTGGCCCTGACGTGGCCCTGTGTGGCCCTGACGTGGCCCTGTGTGGCCCTGATGTGGCCCTGTGTGGCCCTGATGTGGCCCTGAGTGGCCCTGACGTGGCCATGTGTGGCCCTGGTGTGGCCCTGATGTGGCCCTGGCGTGGCCCTGAGTGGCCCTGATGTGGCCCTGTGTGGCCCTGTGTGGCCCTGATGTGGCCCTGTGTGGCCCTGGTGTGGCCCTGAGTGGCCCTGATGTGTTGCTTCATGTTCAAACGTTGACCATACTTCCCCCAGAAACTGTTCAGACACAGCTTGGCCAGCGAACAAAGTCCCGGATTCTTTGTGATTTTATGTTTATCCAGCTGTACGCCCTCTTTGTCTCGATATTGCCTGATGTATTGGTCTTTATCTTCATCTGTCAAACACCATTCGGGCCATCCACTGGCTTCTTGTTTTAGCTTGAGAAAGGTGTTGATGTACTCGGCAAAGAGACTGCCGTCACATGTTGTTGGATCGTACTGGGTTGTTTCAGGCCAATGGTAGACCTCGTACACTGTGGTGACTTGGTACCCCTTTTCTATGACTTTAAGAATTTCGGGTATGCACCAGGTTCCAATGATGTTCCTCTCTTCATCCAAATGATGGCATGGTGTTTGTTGTTCCTGATCCGAACAAGTTCTGCACAAAGGAAATTTGAGTTTTCCATTGGAAAACAGAACAGGATGGTACAGTTTTCTAGGAGGGGCAACTTTCACCTTAGCGATTCCAAAGTATTGATGCAGTGGCTTGAAATCCTTGTGTATGATCCGAGGATGTCCTACGGGATACTGGCAATATTTGTTGACTCAAGGGTATAGAGACGTGAGATCCACGTACTTGACTTCTTCCCCTTCTTTGACTTTATAGTGCAACATGCTGGCATTAGTTCTTCCTCCAAAGAATGAATCTCTGGGATTTAACCGGTCTTGAAGATCCAAAGAGTTCACAAATTGCTTCAACTCTGGGTTGGATTTCAGAAGATGGTTGAACTCGTGTTCCCAGATTTCGATGATTTTGTATCCCTTGACTTTGAGTTCTTCTCTCTTTCTACAGGTTAGGGCATACAGTTCTTCAATGGATTGACTGGTTCTAGGATAGATGGTGTTAGAACGCTCGTGTGGCAAGCAGTGTCGACAGCCGTGCCACAAGCAGCCATGGAACTCAAAGGCCGTGTTCGTCTTAGCACAGAAACCATCCAGTCGGTAATGAGTTCCTCGTACCTGATGTTCCCCTCCATTCAGTACATGCTGGATCTGGTACTTGTCTTGATTTCGGCGTTGAACCCATTCCAACCACTGGATTGACACTCTGCTGAACTGATCTTTTTGGATGTACCCCTCATTTGGAACTTGAGCTATAGGACTGGGTACAGTTTCAGACTCGAAGATGGTCATCCCACGATTCCTCAACTCTTCTTCCGTCAGCCATAAATCAGGTTTCACCTTGATGGATCCATCCTCTCTGACCGTCATCCAGTCTGTGATTTCCTGGGCGTCTGTAAGTTTGACATGCTGATGTTTCTTGAGAAATTTGCTCTGAAACACAGTATTCTCTCATCTCTTTCTGAAAGTCGAACATTCCCTGCTGTTCAGCATGCCACTTAAGAAATGCTGATCTCTCATTGGATCCCATATAATTGACACCATACATGTTAGGTTCTGGAAACGGTCCACGATAATTCTGGTTTCCTAGGGTGTTAAAATAATGAGGAAAGTATCCCTTCTTCAGTTTCGTCAAACCAAATGCCTTGGGGAAAGCCGCCAGCTTCATGGGGAGAAAATTCAAGCTGTCAATAATCCTGATGTTAAGTCCTCTCTCCACTTGCAGGTACATGATTTTTGATCCATTGTAAATGATTTTTTGTGGATACATCGACTGGTCAATCATGTATTCCAGAAGAAAGTAGGCATCGTAGGCCTTGTTATTATGGGCGATAGCCGTGACATCTTTGTGGTCGTCTTGGAACAGCCACTGGCAAAACCAAATGTTTCTGTGACTGGTTCGTGTTTGCACACTTCACAGGCCGTCTGTGCCACCAGGTAGTTTGGCACGTATTGTTGTTTGCCACACCACGATTGCTGGCAATATCGACACCGAGACTGATGACTACATTTGTCTCCTGCACAGATTAGGCAGACTCCACTAGGCAGGTAGCCTTCCTGACATTGAAGTAATTCATCCTGGCGGCATTCAAAATCGTTAAAAAAAATGAATTTTGTGTGGCCCTCAATGTGTTCTTTGGGAGGCTGGTAGCAAAGATGACCTTGGTCCACATAGTTGTTACAGCAAGGACATTTCCATTCCCCGCAGGTGTGCACTTTAGGATCCCTCTCGCTTCTGTCAAGCATCTTTTTGCAGATGGTACATTTCCAAAAACTCTCACACTTGGAGGGGATGGTGCGTCCCTTGTTGTCTTGCTTTTGTTGCTCGTGACGTTGAAAGCATTCAGACGATCGATAGGACACGTGACAGTGACGGCACGACATCTGGACTTCGGTTTCGGGACAGTTCTGACTGTGGCATACGATGCAGGTCAAAGAACAGGAATGATGTGTCTTGTCGTTATATGGTTTCAAACAGTGTTGACAAAAGTAGGACGCCGAAAAGAAGCCAGTGATTTTCACAATGGCGTGAAAATGGGGTGTTGGCTGCTCCACAAAGTACAGAAAGAGTCTAGGTGCATGTGACGTCTGGTCGCCCACTCGGAGGAATTTGTTACCCAGTTCGGCACTGACCACGAGGATTTGGCATCCCAAGACGTGTTCGAAGGCAGGAATGTCATTCAAGTTACATGGACGATCGGTGGGGACTCCTGCCAGTGCACACAGTTTCAGAGCCAGTTTTTTCTGTTCTCGACGGGTTTTGGTTCTCAATTGAATATAAAATGATTGAGGGCATTTCTTGTGATGCATGATCAAGTCGATGAGTGGTGTCTTGGGGTAGTGACCACCCAGGAGTTCTTGCCAGTCTGTGCTCGAGACGCAATTCAGTTTGGCCCAGGCAACACCGATGGCACGGGGCATGCACAAATCGTCGTCGTTCACGATTTCCACCAGTGATCTTTTCATGTGCACCGAGTTGTTTGGGCCTGTCAGAACAGTTAGGTTGGTGGCTGATCTTCCGTCTCTCGGGATTTGTATGGTACCGACTTGATTGCTGAAAGATGTGTCCAGTGGTAAATCTTCGTTGCTCTGGAGTACTTTCTTGATGTGTCCCAAGATGACGTCTGCATTCAGCTCGGATAGTGGTTGTAGGGGTACGACGATCGGTGAATTCAGCGCATCGTGATGGACAATCACCCGTCCAAGGTCGCTGCCTTGTAGATCGATGGTGGCTTCTTTGAGAACGTCTTCAAACATGCCATACAAATCGTGGTGCAAATCTTTAAGGTTTCTTCCTCTCCACTGCTCGTCAAACTTTATGTCGTAGGTCGTGTCGACTGCCGATGTTTTCTTGTGCGTCCTCGTACCTTTCTTTGTAAACGTGTAGGGAGTAGATGGTGTTTCAGTGTTCACTGGAGCGGTAGCAACAGCAACAGGCCCGATCCCTCCCACTTGACTGATGGTACGCTGGCGTTTCAATGGCAGCTCTGACGATGTAGATGGCAGTGGCGATGGTGGCGACGATGGTGGCGACGATGGTCTCAGTGCACAGTTTATTCTATGCTTCATTAGATCGCGCATTCTTCTGAATGTGGCATTGCAAAACGAACATGGCAGACCTTTCCCCTGTTTAACGTCGTCGTCGTCTTTGGAGGTAACCATAGGTTCTTCTTCTGGTTGCCATTCCCCGTCGTCAATACAAATTCTGGCCAGTTCGTCATAGGATGGATTCCAATGTTCGTCACACAGTTTGATCAGTTCGTCGTATTCCTCAGGCGTTAAAGGAGACCATAAGTCTTCAACCTCGGGACCCGGAGGAGTCTCCAACGCTTCTTCTGATGGTCCCATCTCCATCGCAGCGGCTTCTTCTTCAGATTGTTTAATTTCCTGACATAGTACCTCTACGTGTTTTAAATTCACGTATTCGTCGTTTTCCAGCCCGTATTGTTTAGCCCAGGCAAGCAAGTCGTCGCTGCTGGTGAAAGAATCCACCATGGTGTTGATGGCAAAGTGATCCATCTAAAAAATAATACAAGTACCTTCTAGCCGTTGAGCATAACGTTCACGGCATCGATGTCTGTAAACACACATCCTCCCCTTTGTTTTATATATAATATTATGATTGTGTTATATTCCTATTATGCTACAACGCTATTCGTTGTTTTGGTTACTGTATACATTTTAACATTTATTTTTAATAAATCTAAAAGTGAATTGTCCCTTGGTTGTAAAATATTAATTTGACGTTCCCTTTAAGTACGCCAAAAGACGATACATGCTCTTTAAAAACGCTACGTGTAAGCAGCGACCTGTTTTTCAGTCTATAATCCTGCTCAGCGCGAATACCTCCGTTCCAATTATGTGAAATGCTTTATGGTGTACACAGGCATCATATTACACGATGTTTCACGCTGGCTCAATTTCGCACCAAAAGAGTTTACCGATTATATCAGTGCCACAGAAACACAGATTCACAGCTGGCGGGAGGTTAAAGTTCACACGCAGACGATTATTTTTGGCTGCGGATCGACAGAAAAAATAAACTCAAACATCGTTACGTCGATTCCACAGAATTAGTTTATACATTGAAACACTATAGAGGCGGGTCTATGATTTTAAGAAAATTCCACCTCATTAGTCTTCAGTTTAAACTATATTTAGTTTATTATATTGATTTGCATAAATTACTTCATATTTCTTGACATTCTTTGTTCAGCATTGCAAACTAATGCACACACACAAAATACATCATTTTCAAAATTTTAACATCAAGAGACGGGGTTGTTGTTTCGGTAGACTGTGTAACTTATGTATTAAACAACGTAATTCCATACTATTTTTTTCTCTTTTATTTTAGTGATCCCTACTAAGTCCTTTACTAAAACAATTGCTGTTATGTTTTAGTAAATAATGTTTTAATAATATTATTACAGTGCACTATAGTTTTACAAGTTCATATTTTATTCATAATGTATCCTCCTCATCGTATTTGCTATCGTGTGAGAGAAAACGCAATGATGGTTAAAAAATAAAAAAAAATAAAAAAAATATATTAAAAAATAATAAAATAAACAAAATTGGCACCCTTTTTACCTATTTTGGTCCCTGTGTAGAAAAAACCCTCATTTTTAAGGTAACATATAATTGGATATACTTAAAATTTCTTAGCTATTTGACTGTCTACACATCTTACATACTTAGAGTGTAAACAAACGGTAGGATTTACTTTTTAAAAAGGTGAAATGACACGACTTAGACAATGACTCAACAGGGGTGAGAGTATAACACGTTTATAATGTTTGAATGACGTCAGCATTCCAATGACGTTGCATACAAGAACAACTGCTTCCGTGTTTAGAACACTTTCAATGTAAAAATTGTTATTTATTTCACCGTCTTTGAAGAAAAAAGTACCATTTGTAAACTAAATCAGTATAAGAAAATTAACTTACTATTTTCAAGTCTTGATCTAGTCGATTTGTAATCTCTCACAATAATCCAAGTGAATCTTCTTCTAACAATGAGAAATATCACAAACGAATAACAATGACGTAGTAGATCCAATAACAATCGTTTTCGGCGAATGACAATTAAACCGTATCTAGCCTTTTTATACTCTTTCGTGCCAGTCTAAGTAGGTCAGGGGCCGGTCTAAGTAGGTCAGGGTCAGTCTAAGTAGGTCATGTGCCGGTCTACGGGTCAGGGGCCGGTCTAAATAGGTCAGGTCTGGGTCAGTAGGACGTTGCACACGACACAGTAGGCCAGTTTAAGTAGGTCAGGGGCCGGTCTAAGTAGGTCAGGGCCGGGTCAGTAGGACGAGGTCACGTGACGTCATCAAGGTCACGGAAAGTAGGTCATGATTCTATACAGGCCCCCTTACTACTTCAGTGGGTAGACTCACTACACTGACTCTTACTGACCACTAACCCACTGTTCTGGACAGACAATCCAGATAGCTGAGGTGTGTGCCCAGGACAGCTTGCTTGAACCTTAATTGAATATAAGCACGACAATAAGTTGAAAGGAATGAAAAGGAAGGATAGTCGAATTCGACTGATATCCAATAGCCGTGGTATGTGCTATCCTGTCTGCGGGATGGTGTGTATAAAAGATCCCTTAAAAACTTGCTACTAATGGAAAATTGTAGCGGATTTTCTCTTTAAGTCTTTAAGTCAGAATTGCCACATATTTGATATTCAGTAGTCAAATAATTAATTTATCAGTGTGATTTGGTGGCGCCGTTAAACAAAACAAACTTTAGAACATAAGCGTACGGGACTGGCGTTGGAGTCCAATTTTTTTATTATACATGTTGTGTCTTGATAGACAAAAACTATTCAGACTATTTGATACATAAATAAGCCTCAGCGGCTTTTAGACCGAATGTCGAGATAACCGTATAACGAATACCCGTTATACTAGTATATAATATTCTAACTTGTTCATTCAAAACACACCTTTTTTTAACTCATTAATTCATTTCAGCTTGTCTTCGTGCGTATATCCAATTAAGGTTCAAGCACGCTGTCGTGGGCACACCTTAGCTATCTGGACTCGTTGTCTCGGACAGAGGGTCAGCGGTTAGTTTTTAGTGGTTAGTGAAATAGAAGTCGGTATTGTGGCTCTGGGTGGTAGCCGGTACCGGGTTGCGAACCCAATGCCTTACTGTAACAGGGTCCAAGTATTGATAACACAACAACACTTCTCGTTTGGAAAACGTTTACTCGTGGTAGAATCAATGTCAATGACAAAACACCCTGGAAGGTTAAAAATACACAATATATAATAACAATTAATTAATAAGTTAATTATACAAATATTTTCCAAATCTTCGATTCATCATAAAAACATAAATCATCGTCATAAAAATATTACAATCCATAGTCAACTGCTTCAGTTAAATATTTGCCGGTTCACACCTATAAACAATAATAAAATACTATTTCAAGGGGAGATAACTACTATGGTAAA
>JAECMU010207247.1:0-10992 GCA_016106625.1 Dracogyra subfuscus
GTTCTAAATGAAACAGGAGTGAGAGCTAAAATTTGATTCTTAGTAGTCCGAAAGAGCTCTTTACCTCGATAAACAGGCTTTGTTTTACATGGGCCTGTGAGTGTCTGGTTTAGAGGGGTTTCACTGTAGGAGATCCGTTGCTACTATATGGCAGCAGCAAAGGGTTCCTCCAGTAATACTCTCAAGCGAACTGTAACAATTAGCAGACATTGGACATGGAATGTTAGTCAGTTATAACAATGTGCCGATGTGCCATTAAAGGATGAATTGTAAATCGTTTCCATGGCAACTGATGGATTATCATTGACTACTGTAAAGCAGCGGAGTTCCACATGTCCAGCACACCAGTTAATGCAGTACGAAGCTGATGTTAAGTGAGGGTATACGTCAACAACCAACCAGTGATTAAATGTCAGTTCACCCCACCCCACACACCCACCCACCCCAGTTTCTTAATTAGTATAATTACTGTAAATCAGAAAATAATATTAGTGAGCATAAAATGTTAGTGAATTTAGTGAGACCTGGCATACAAGATGCTCGTGTCTCATGATGTTAAATTTAAAGAGACATGCAACAGACTGTTCCTAAAACCGTCTGTGTGATTGTTTCGTTGGTGCCCATCAGTGAGCTCATTGGGCTATTTCTCACTCCACCCAGTGCACCACGACTGGTACATCAAAGGCCATGGTATGAATTATTCTATGGGATGGTGCATATAAAATATCCCTTGCTGCTAATCGAAAAGAGTAGACTATGAAGTGGCAACAGTGGGTTTCCTCTCTCAATATCTGTGTGGTCCTTAACCATTTCTCTTAGCGGGCAGCATAGCCCAGTGGTATAGTGCCCGCCTGATGCGCGATCGGTCTAGGATCGATCCCCGTCAGCTAACCACTGGGGGTTTTCTCGACAAAACCATATATCTGACGCCGATATAACCGTAATTATAATGTGTCGAGTGCGTCGTTAAAAAAAAAGAAAAAGAAAAAAAGAAGATTAACCATTTCTCCCACGCCATATAACGGTAAATAAAAGGTGTTGAGTGCATCATTAAATAAAACATTGCCTTTTCTTTGTTTTGTTGGTCATTAAATAAATAAATAGCAATGGATGCAAAGAAAGAAAGGTTTTATTTAACGATGCACTCAACACATTTTTATTTATGGTTACATGGCATTGAGAATATGTTGAAGGACCACACAGATACTGAAAGAGAGAACACCTACTGTTGTCACTTCATCGGCTACTAGTAGCAAGGGATCTTTTGTATGCACCATCCCATAGACAGGATAGTACACACCACAGCCTTTGTTACACCAGTTATGGAGCACTGACGGGGATCGATCCTAGACCGACCGTGCATCGAGCGATCACTGTACCACTGGGCTATATGCCACCGTGCAATGGATACATGCTATTAATTAAACCAATAACAGCATGCACATTACTGCAATGTTTTACTAATTTCACATTGTCTGCATCCTACATGTAACATTAAAATTGGTCATGCCCATTATTTCAACTTCTTGCAACTAATGTGATGACATCACTGAAGTTTTATGTCACTAATATCTCACTTATTTCGACTTTGCTAAATTTTATGATCGCCAATATTACTTTTATGATTTACAGTAATATGTTTATGAAAAAAATAAACAAAAGGTATTTCTCCAACCCTGCCTAGTGGTACCATGTGTATAAGATGTGTATAGGTATTTTAATACATCTAAGCTCTCAACCACATAAACACAGAATACATAAAAAGACCATGGTTGTATTAATTCTGACTCGACGCAGATTGTTATAAACACACATACACTGTGAAATCACTTTTGTTTGTGGAGGTCTGATTTTCATGTAATTTGTTTATTAGTGTAGTTAACGAATTCGTTAATACAACAAAAATATAATACATGCATATCAGTGATCAGTGTGCGATTTTGAAAGGAGTCCAGGAGCCCGAGGCTTGCAAAAATAATTTAGAACTCTAGCTTGGCTAGCATTCGAGCCTGCATGTCTCGTAAATTTCAATAAATTTCACTGATTCTTCGAAATGACAGTCAACATATATCTCAAAATTCTGGCAAACCACAGTGTTGAATAGCGATCTTTTCCATGGTTTCACGGCGGGACTCGCTGGGTTGGTGGCAGCCTCTAAAGATTTGCACACAGGAAGTTTTTATGACACTTAAACAATTTTAAACCAAAATCACACACTGAGTGATGCATGCATATAACATAAATTTACAATACTACTTTCTTGAACCTTGGAATTTAAGTACCCAACAAAATGTGTCTTTTTTTCCTTTGTTTTAGTAAAACCATGAAAATTTAATCCCACAAAAATAAAGGATTTCACAGTACACATAAAACAGGTTAAAGTAGTAAACAAAATTCATCCTATCGCACCACTCAACAATATCCAGTATCGCAGCATCAGTTATTAACAAATGTGGAATAATTATTCAAATTAGTATGGGTGGGAAAATGTATTTCAAACATTTGTCCTATAATTAATACACAAATCAGAATGGCAAGGATTAAATACAACAAAAAATTGCAAAAGTTTCTGTAAATAATCATTGACAAATGTTTAACTATATTAATCAATAAATATAAACACCGGCAGTAGTCCAAATACTCTAGTACCTAAGAGTTGAATGCCTTCATATCACGTTTCTTGTACATAAGGCGTTCACATTTTCACTTGTTTATCAACAGATTGGACATTACAATTAAGAAAGCAGACCAGTCTTGGTTAATCCATTGGACTTAAGGCTGGTAGATAGCTCAGTTCGTTTGACAGTACCAGAAAGGAACTAATATTATTTACACAAAAAAAGATAATGGTCCAAATGTTTGTTTTGTTTAACAACACCACTAGAGCACATTGATTAATTAATCATCAGCTATTGGACGTCAAACATATGGTACTTATGACTCATAGTCATCAGAGGAAACTTGCTACATTTTTCCTAATGTAGCAAGAGATATTTTATATGTACTTTCCCGCAGCCAGGAAAGCACATACCACGACCTTTGTCCAGTTGTGGTGCACTGTTTGGAACGAGAAAAAATACAATCAGGTGAATGGATCCACCAAGGCGGTTTTATCCTGCGACGCAAGCGCCTCAAAGAGAATGGTCCAAGAATATCAAGTCCTGCCCTTTATCTAATCAAGGTTCAATCACATTGTCGTGGGCAAACCGTTTCTCACAGATGTCTTACTAATCGTGGGTAATCAATGCCCTCAAGTAATTACGTATCCAGTATTACTTGTTACAAAGTAAAGCAATATTTCCCCTCACTTAAAATTTGGATGGCTAATTGAGAAAGAATAGTCATGTCCTACAATGTATTTCTTACCCATATGGTTAAAAATAGCTTGGTTCATGTCAAAGAGTTACACCCCCTTACAAGAACACCAAGTGCAATGTATCACTTTGACGTTACATGATGGAGTCATCAAGTGGCACTCTACAACATTACTGGAACGTTAATCAAACATAAATAATATAATATTTATTAACAGTAAAATATGTAGGTTTAAATAACCCACATAAATAAAATAATATTTATAAATTAAAAAATATGTTTAAATAACTCATAAATAATACAATACACGTGATATGAAGGCATTAACAAACAAAAAATGAGAAACTCCCTTAAGGCAAGCAAATAAAGGACGTTATAAAAATCACACACCCGGTCACAGGGATCAGCAATCAGGTTATGTACCACATATACTTACTCGCTTTGAATTTTTATTCTGAAACTTTGCAAATATTGAACAATGATTTAAAAATGACAGATGTTTTCCCTTTCTAATTGTGTTATCGATCAGCTAATAACTTGAAATTTAAAAAAAACAAAAAAACACCTACATTAAAACTAGTTAGGTGATAATTGTTGTTGTAAGTTCTACACACTGTATAAAGATATCGTCGGCATAAGTCTGCATATGTCATAGTGTATAAATGCAATGAAATTGAATGCAAAATGAAACATTTTTATTTGAGATATTTCCAGTCAGTTCAAAATTGATTAGCAAATATTGTTTAATGTTTTTTTTAAATTGTGTAGTGATCTTTGAAACTTGCTAAGCAAATTGTGACACAATACTGAACAGAATGTTCTGTCAAACTGTAATGATTAACAGTTGATCGATACATCTTTTACACACTCCCATAACCGTCTGCACATAACACGTAAGTTTAACAGGCCTTGACATAACATGCACTGGACTCCCATAACTTTGAAAGCAGGTCAGGGTAATATAAATAATATTGATGAATACTGTTAGCCAATGGGAGCAAGGTAATGGGGTGGTAGGGAGGGCTTTTCTTTCAAATCATAAATGTTATTAGGTGCCGTTTTGGGGGGGTTGTCAGATATATGATTCGTTGTCATCAGTAAACGAAAATTAAAAATGCGTATAATGATTTCATACCTGGATTCCTTTGTCGGTGTTGGCGTAGTTGTTGACGATTGCTAGACTCTCCTGGAAACGTGACGTGCTTGCCATGACGACATCACCAATCAGTTTGGACACAGAAATGATCACCTGGTGGATAAATGAAATGTAGATAATATTGTATTAGGTCAGGTTGTGTCGGGTCAGGTCAGGTTAGTGTTTAACATGCACATTAAGAGCAAGCTTTTGTAGTGCACACCTATCATGGGTGCAGGTGCTGGCCTCAGCCAGTTTCTCCGCTCAAGACAGGAAACAGTTGGGGTGGGTGGGAGAGAGCACCAGCAACCTGAATGGTAACCGGTGGGGGATACTGTATTCAACACATCTTATATACTGTCACCTGCATGGTGACCCTGACCTTTGACCCTGCGGTAACAATGTACATGATACAGGACTCAAGGTATGTTATGGAAACTAATAATGTTTATTTAAATAAAAATCAATGCACATGTATAAATACATAAAAATTACATAATATAGTTATTGGCAAGGTGATTATGACTTAATGTCATCGACACCAATAATAGTTTTTTGTTTCTTATTGGGATTTTTTAATGTTGTTTTTAAATATGCATGTTTTGCTATTAATTAAAATTTTAGTATAACAAGTGCGAATAATTTTTACATGTCATATACCACTACAGTTTCGAGCATGTCTGTCCCGGAACCTGTCTCTGGATAACCAGGGACTTGTCCCAGGACAGACTTTTTAGTATAGCTTTTTCATCATTAACATGCAACTTAAAATCTCTTTCGTACGTTATCAATTATAGCAAATTCTATGTGTTTCTGGTTGTTTTGGTATTACAAACCATCCAACTGACCATGGCAATCGGCAATACCTTGAAGATTTCAATTCTCAATGGTACTTTTCTGGCTTTAAACTAAATTCACTGGATTCTCTTTTTTAATGGCATGCTTCTTTTGAACATTTTCTTACTTGCAGGAGTCATATTAGTAGCAGTCCAAATTTATTTAATACAAAGCAGAAAAGTTACGAACTGCAGGAACGTCAGTCAGTGTCTAAGAATGAAATAACTGCACCACTGTTCTATAATTTGTTTCATAATACATGTTCTTGCTTACTGTTTCTCACAGAAAGATAATGATGTAGTTCTATTAATATCAAACACAAAACATTGTGGCAATAACCAGTACTTTCTAAAAACATTTCTGTCACCAATAATACCACACCCTGGTCAGTAAATTTAAATACATAAAACAATGAAACTGCTTGGTTAAAAAACATAATAAAAATTAATAATGAAGTTGGTACTAGTCAATGCTGATAAACTTGTGATAAATGAACATTATTTAACTTGAGACATAAACATGATATAAAATCCAAGTTTACTATCCTGTAAACCAAATGTCATAAACCAGATCCTTTTTTATGAATTAGGAAAATAAAAGAGAAATTATAGCACAAAATATGAATTAAAAACCCCACCAGCACTAAGGTCTATCCTGTAACCAAATATTTAACAAATTACATTTGAGAGAACTACCAGATGGTTCATGTTATTTATCATCACAATAAGTGTCAAACCTGCCTACCTCAAATTTGTACATTTTGTGGGAAAAACAAAGAAAAGAAAAACAAAAGTATACACATGGAAAATAATTTTAATTTTACAAAAATCTTTTTTTTTTTTGTTTAAATGGAAATCCCTGAACCTGCCAGTTTTGGCATTTTCTACTTTTGTTTTTGTTATTTATTTATTGATTTATTGATTGATTTATTTATTGATTTATTTATTGATTTATTTCTAGGCTGGTCCTACTTACCAATGTTTTCATGAAAACATACACTGTACACGTGGGATAAGAACATTAATGCCAGTGTAAATTGTCAAAACCAAAAAAATGTTGATAAAAATGTTCTTTACAAAATATAATCACTTTCAATTGAATACAAAAAAAAAAGGGTAGGAAAGAAAAAAAATTGCTCTTTGACAATTGTGAATAGCCCTTATTATAATTTTTATTATACATGAATTTAATTCTGGGTTGTTGTTGTTTTTGGGGGTTTTTTACATTATGATTTTTTTGTACTGATGTTCTCATGGTTAAAATTGCAGCAAAAATATACAACAAATGTGTTTATTTGTTAACACACCCAAACCACATATAAACATTATCAAAGATTATGACAGCAGTAACAGGTACCCATCAAAACCAACCAGTGTTGTCCTGCTTAAAGTTGTTATTAAAGATAAACCTTTTCCTGTAGCTAAAACAAAATAAAATGTTATACCAATAACAGTTTAACGTTAGGAAGGTGAAAACTCTTAAATCTTAAAATCTTTACCGTTGTTTCAAACTGGAACAAAAACAACATGGTCAAACAAAATAAAATTATTACTAACTATACTTTACACATGTAGAGATAAAGAATTCCCTATTTTATTTCAAATACAACATTACTGTAACTGATATTATAAATAAAATAATATTAAACTTTAAAAAGAGTTTAAAATGATTCATTCAGTGAGGTATATAAATTATTTACCTGTATTCAGAAGGTGTGTGGTGAGTGCATAAAACATTGTTAAAAACCTACAGTTATAAAAAACTATTTTTGCTACTAAAATTTAATTATTCCAAAAATGAAGCAACCCAACCCCACACTAACAGAAAATCACGTGCCTATTTCATTGATTTGTAATTGTGAAAATGTAACTTTTTTGTAATGTAATTTAATTTTGACAAAAAATGTTTTTTAATCAATATAAATGAACATACCAGGTACAAATCTATGACTAATTAATTTGCATACTCCCCTTCCCAATATCCCAACTATATTTGCATTGTGGTTAAGCACTCACTTCATGTGCAGTTGGTCTAGGATCAATCCCCACCGGTGACCCATTGGGCCATTTCTCAATGCAGCTAGTGCTCCACAACTGGTGTAATAAAGGCTGTGGTATATATTATCCTGTATGTGGGATGGTGAATATAAAAGATCCCTTGCTGCTAATCAAAGAGAGTAGCACATGAAGTGGCAACAGCTTGTTTCCTCCCTCAATATCTGTGTGGTCCTTAATCATATGTCTGACGCCATATCACCGTAAACAAAATGTGTTGAACGCGTCGTATCATATTCAATTGATGTTTGATTCCTATGAACCAGACAATATAGAATGAATAGTTCCAAACAGAAATCTAGGTGTTTAAGGGTAAAAGAAGTATCTGTTCCCGACACTGACCTGTAGATGTACGCGGGTGAAACTCCGTTTGTTGGAGAACTCAAAGTTTGTTCTCATCAACAGGTAGAGCAAGGCACATGCTTCGCGCCGTGTCGAGTTCAGCTTCGAGCTGCAGCATCGCAGGATCTGAAATTTTAAAAACAATTACATGTCAAACCTTCTGTATCGTTAAAGCTGTTGACTTGGCTCATATGGGTAATAAACGGACAGTATTACTCAAGCTTGTGGGTTGTACTGATTTTACGAAACAAGTGTCACGATTTTTAGTATTTGCCCAAGCAAAAGCGAGTGTAATAAAGGAATCCTGATACGCGTTTTGTAAAATCAATAGGATTCCAACATGAGTGGAATTATTTCTCTGTTAACCACATTATCAATATATTTTTTTTAATGACAAGGACCATGTCAAAACGTAACATAACTAGAAGGAGACGATGAAATAAAGTCATTTTGATAAACTATTACACAAAGCCAAGACTGGGGTTGCTGCATTAAGTTGTGACATTGTTTCCCAAAATGATGTTGTTCGATGTGCACATGAAATAATTATGACACGCGTGTGTCATACTGGTTAAATCTCCTTGTATATCTTGAATTATGCGAATAATAAATATACAAAACTTCACATGCATTGTTTTCACTTCCTATTTATTGCACAAGTTTATTCTGCATAAGAATATATACCATGAGACCACATGGCAGTCAAGTGGTAGGTTTTTGCACAAACTAAACTTGTGCAATAAATAGGAAGCGAAACAGCATATCTGAAGTTTTGTATTTATTGCATACCTTCATTTTTGTTTTAAAACTTTTTTTAATTTAAAGTCATAACAACATTTTCTTAAATCTATGATAAATCCTCCTCTCATGGATTTACTTAACGTTAAGAACTGTACTCTGCGGCAGCCTTGTGAAATGTTTTAAATACGATATGACATCATTTGTAAATCATATATGACTTCAGTATCTAAAAGGCACTAACTCCAGTAAAACGAAAAAGTAAATTCCCCATTTAAAAATTCCAGTCCAGATTGCACATGTGTGTGATACAAGATAAATATATGACACGTCTTGAAAATGTTTTTATCTCTATAGTAAGATTGAACAGGTATGTAATAATGTTATTTGACAAGTGAAGTATTTACACAAACCTCATAACACAGCTCTCCACACATCGTGGCGCTTCCTTTGAACAACACTGTTTGAAACTAAAACAGAAAACAAAGACATTGAACATTTTAAATACTTCATTTAATTTATATACTATAAACTTTCAAGTACACTTTTAAAAACATCTTTTTAACATGTAGACCTACAGACTACAAACAGATAATTTTTAAGAGTTAGAATAATTAAAAGGAACATAACAAAACATTTAAAGGGAACTTGTTCTGGGTGAGAGCCGGTACCAAGTACCTTCCAATGGCTTAACCACTATACCACTGAGGATGGTCATCATGGAAAAACAAATCTTTATAGAGTTTTAAAAAGTAGTGGTTTTCTCTGAGATTTTATCAAACAAACAAGGACAAAAAAGTGTTTGGATAGTGTTAAAATGAAGAATTCCAGAAAACTTCATCTCTGTAAGGTACCTTTTTGATGAACGCTCTCCATGCACCGAACACGTGTTTCTGAAGACTCTCCGACTGGCTGGTCTTCAGGAAGGACAGATACAGCTTGAAGACGTTCTTCATCAGAGCATTGTCTCCATCACGACTCTCCAGCTCCTTCTGTGGAAACAAACAAAACAAACAACATGTTAGTATGTGCATCAACATGTCATTCTTCATCAGAGCATTGTCTCCATCACGACTCTCCAGCTCCTTCTGTAAAAACAAACAAAACAAACAACCTGTTAGTATGTGCATCAACATGTCATTCTTCATCAGAGCACTGTCTCCATCACGACTCTCCAGCTCCTTCTGTGGAAACAAACAAAACAACGTGTTAGTATGTGCATCAACATGAACATGTCATTCTACACACTAACCAAACATGTTATTATGTTCACTAACCAAAACAGGTCATTCCATGCATAAACCAAAACATGTTATGTACACAAACCAAAACATGTGTTATGTTCACTAACCAAAACACATCATTCCATGCACAACCAAAACATGTTATGTACACAAACCAAAACATGTTCACTAACCAAAACATGTCATTCCATGCACAAACCAAAACATGTTATGTACACAAAGCAAAGCATGTTATTATGTACACTAACCAAAACAGGATATGTTCACTAACCAAAACATGTCATTCCATGCACAAACCAAAACATGTTATGTACACAAACCAAAACATGTTATTATGTTCACTAACCAAACACATAATTCCATGCACAAATCAAAACATTATGTACAGAAACCAAAACATGTTATGTGCACTAACCAAAACATGTTATTTACATGCACTAACATACAATGTACAACCAAAACATGTTGTCATGTGCACTAACCAAAACATATTATGTGCACTGACCAAACTCTTGTCATTTCATGCACAAACAGTGTACAGCCAAAACATGTCTTTATATGCATAAAGCAACAAGGGTCTATATGCAATTTGTTTTTAATAAAAGCTAAATTTACACACACCCACAAAACCCCAACAATAAGTGTTGTGAATACATGTATATCAGCTTTAGTTACGAGGCAATTAAATTTACATTTAAAAACAACAACCACATACATTTTATTTTGTTAAAGTTGGCATTCACTTCCAGCTTTGGTCAGTTATAGTTTTGTTTGTGTGTTGTTTTTTTTCCAGCAAGGAACAAGGACAGTAACAGTTTTTTGATGGCACAACAATTTAGAATTGTGGAAAAATCAGGAGGTCTGTTATCTCTAATAAAGTTAAAGATCAAATCAATGTATGTTTTAGCAGAACACTATTAACAGGAGACTTTATTTGATACGGTTTTCACATTGTACCACTAGGCCTATCAAAAACTCTATTAACAGGAGACTTTTATTTGATACAATTTTCACATTGTACCACTAGACCTATCGAAAATTCTATTAACAGGAGACTTTATTTGATATGGTTTCCACATTGTACCACTAGACCTATCGAAAACTCTATCAACAGGAGACTTTATTTGACACGGTTTTCACATTGTACCACTAGGCCTATAGAAAACTCTATCAACAGGAGACTTTATTTGATACGGTTTCCACATTGTACCACTAGGTCTATCGAAAACTCTATCAACAGGAGACTTTATTTGATACGGTTTCTACATTGTACCACTAGGCCTATCGAAAACTCTATTAACAGGAGACTTTATTTCATACGGTTTCC
>JAECMU010207263.1:0-11932 GCA_016106625.1 Dracogyra subfuscus
TTTATGTTTAGTGCTTAGTATAGTTTCGTAGTCTTTAGTGGTAAGATTGAGTTGATGAGAGCCGGATGGGCTGTATACATTGACTATATCTATGTTTTGAGTTTCATGTTGAATGGTAAGACCTAGTAGTTCGAGTTGGTTATCTACTTCTGGGTATTTTATTTCTAAGTGTGGTATGTTATTTTTGATTAGTGTGGCTAGTCCACCTCTAGTATTATGAGTTCTATTTTTATAGTAGCTGGTATATCCTGGTATTTTAAAGACTTTTGAAGTTTTAGCTTTGCTGTTTTTGGTTTTGCTATTAGTCCCTAGCCATGTTTCCTGCAGACAGATAACGTCTGGTTTAATGTTGTTGATAATATAGTTGATTAATTCTACTCCATGACCTAGTGAGTGAATGCCTTTTGTGTTCCACTGGAGCACACTGAGGCCCTTAGGTGGTTTATTATTATTGTTGTATGGAGGCTGGGCTCCAATATTTTTAATCAGTTGGTTGATTTTGTTTTATTAGTTTAAGTTGTTAGTTTGTCTGAGCTAGGTTATTTTTAATAGATAATACTTCTATGGCTAATTTTTCTATCATGTCTTTGAGTATGCTAAGTTGCTCTAGATTGTTTTTGCTAGGTTTTTTGGTGTTTGCCATATCGGCGTAGGACACTGTCATAGAGACTGGTTTAGAAGGAAATGATGTAGTAGGTTTGGCAACATGCGTTCACGGGTGACTGACAAGGAATTTGAAGATGGCGACATGCGTATTTAAAGGTACATTCCTAAGTTTGCTGCATTGTAAAATATTCATACGATTAAACTTACATATTAAATATATTTTCTTATTTAGAATATCAGTGTCTGTATATTCAATGTGTTTCTGGTCGTCTTAATATTTTTAAGAAGCCCAAACTGGATTTTTGTCTTCAAATAATTTCATACGTACGAAAAAAAAGAAGATATTTTAGGAAATAAAATGAAATGTAACCTAGTACAAATATTTGAACGATCAGAAACACGTTTAATATACAGCCATTAATATTTTGTGCATGAAAATATATTTTATATGTAATTAGGCCTACAATCGTTAAAAAGTATGTTAGTTGATAACATCTTAAAAATTTGCAGCAAACCCAGTCTTTGAAGATATTACAAATGAAAATAAAAGAATGTATATGTCATCACATGAATCTGTAATTTGGTGTTTACGATCATATCGTCCATATCTTTGGCGTATAAACAGTAATAACTCGTAATCGGTGTCTGAAAAAAAGGGGTTCACGTAACCCTTTTAACTTATTTGTAAATAAAGTTTATTTAACCATCAATCAAGTATTTTTAACTAATCATTTGTATAATACTATAAACTGTTTTAACTTTTACAACTTTTTTTTAAACAATCCCAGAAATCATGCTCGCAACGAGCGTGCTTGAACATTAAATTGATATAAGCACGTTAATTCCCGACATCTGACCTGACAGACATTTGTGGGCATACATACATACGCACGCACACAAAAATATAAATAAATGCAGTTCTTACTCTGGTTAAAAACTTCTTCCTCTCAAGGTCTGGAGGGAGATGTCATTCTCCCTAAAATTTAGACCTAACTTGAGCTCTATCAACACATTTCATTTATGGTTATATGGCATCGGGCATATGGTTAAGTACCACACACAAATATTAAAGAGGAAACACACTGCCGCCACTTCATTGGCTACTTCTTTTTATTAGCAGCACGGGATCTTTTATTTCAGCACCATCCCAGACAGGATAGCACATACCACATCATTTGATATATCAGTTGAGATGCACTGGCTTGGAGTGAGAAATAGCCCAATGGTGTGCAAGATATTTTCATGTAATAATTGATATTCTGTTGAAAAATAAAAGGGTTTCTTCAATTTTCTACTCAACAGTGCTAGCCACGACATTCATTAAATACAATTATCATCTAGCATTTGTTTTCACCTCACCTCATCAAAATGAATAATCTGTAACAAGTGAGTGTGCAAGAATTTCAGAACAAAGTTTATGGGATCAGTTGAAAAATATATTTGAAAAAACAACACACAAATTTGCTTCAGTGGGATGTGTAGCTTTTTTTTCTTACACAGATGAATATACATCAACATATATTTGTTTTCAATTGAATAATAAGAATAAATACAAAATGGCAACAAAATTAAGTCTTTGACTAACAAGAAATTCCTCAAATTGAACATATTTTAATATATTTCAAGAAAATATTCTACATTTCAGAAAAATGGCAAAACCAAAAAAATGTCTCCATTGTGATCCCTTTCTATATAATATTATATCAAAATAATGTCAGACTCAAAATTGCTATTGTTGGACAGTTTCACCAGTTGCCATGGTAATGGTACACACATTGTTAAGGTCAAACTCTGTCGTAGATAGAATATTTTCCTACACGGGTGGTGGTAGTACTACTGGTAGGGTGTAAACCAATAGTCTTCAAACATGACCCGAAAGTTTCATTTTATGACATTTGAGCTGTTCATATTGATAAGAAGATTACAGTAGATATGTCTCTGCTACATAAAATAATATGTATGTATTCACTTATGAAATATTATTCTGTAACTATAGTATAATTAGTAAATCAGCATATACAACACTATATTGAATTATATTAAGTAGTATTGTCCATCATGTCACATACTGTAAGATGTTATATTTATTTACACTTTGAGTTTTGAAATATCCAGTGAGGACAGTAGTGTTGGCGCCAGTCCAACAGAAAGGGGCAGAAGTTGAGGGAAAGGTAGAGGAAAAAGTAGAGGCACAGGAAGAGGAAAGGGTAGAGGTATAAGAGGAACAGACAGAGGCAGAAGTGGTGGCAGAGGCAGGAGTGGTGGTAGAGGCAGGAGTGGTGGCAGAGGTAGGAGTGGTGGCAGAGGCAGAGGCAAAGGTGTTTTGGGTGTGGCACACATAGAAGGAGCTTCAAGAAATTAGGGATCAGAAAGTAAAGGTATAGTATGTGCATTTAACTACATCATGGCACAATATTTCACAAGAACAGTCGTTTTGTTTGTGTGTTGGTTATGCAACTTTACATTCTAAAATTAAAAGTACCGTACATCATTAAATAACGTAAAAATCAGTTTATGTTATGGAACCAGCTATGTAGCACAGCACCATAGATCAAGAATGGGCCTAACTCATCGGTTACAAGAACTATATTCATTAAAACTCATGTGAACAGACTTCCAGTTACCAAAGATTTTGAAATATTGACCCCTACTACATATAGTGTACTTTGTCATTAAGCAATATTTGTCATCAATTCATAGGCTCAAAAGCAGCAGCTGATGTATACCAGTATGCCATTTATTTATATTGTTGTTGATCATAATATGTTTATACTAAGTAACTAGTTCACATATTTTGCTTTATTTCTTTACTATTATAGTCTAGGAAAATAGAACATTTTATGTATTCATTATATTAATCAAATAAGTGTTGTCCATTGAAAATATCCATGGCCAGATAACCGAAAATAGACATTGTTGTTGCTTTGACCAAATTAATATGCCATGCCTTGTAGGTATCTACAATAGTATATTGAAGACACTGTTTATTCAACAGGACATGATTACTAATCTAACAGAGGTAGAATGCAAAGAGATGCTACTTCAGATTGCCCTGAAGCTGTCCAGCCTTGTATTGGATATTCTTGCTACTTCCCTAAACAAACCGAGTCCATCACCACAGCACAAACCGAGCCCATCACCACAGCACAAACTGAGCCAATCACCACAGCACAAACCGAGCCCATCACCACAGCACACACAGTCACCGCAGCAAACACCGTCACCGCAGCACACACCATCAGTTCAGTTGAGTGAAGCTGATCAACCTGAACCGAGTGAACCAGGTCCATCATCTCCGGGTGTAAATCGGTATCCAGGCTGGTGTGTTTGTTTCAACTGCCAAGAAATGCCTCGAGATGTGGAGAGGCTGTGTTGTGGTCACGACCATGACAATTGCCTGAGCCAGGTACCAGTGAGTATTCAAGCATTAATTCTTTAAATTTTTCTTTGAGATTCACATATTATGTAGTTCAGAAACATTGCTTTTTTGCAGCCAATGGAATCAATGTTAAATGAGCAGGATATAGTTCTAGTTTTAGGCTTTCGCCTCAAGTGAACGAGAGCTCATTATTTGTTGAAACTGGAGGGGAGTGATCCCGGACTACCCTGTGTAAATGCATATATAATTGCCCTTGCTCCTAATTGAAAAGGAGTAGCCTGTAGTGCAGGAGCATGTGTCTTCTGGACACAAATCAAAATCAAGGCATTTGGGCTAATATTCATTAATCTTGTGTTGTCATTAAATTAGCCAAAAATATTATCCATCTTAAATAATGCTACATTATCTTTTCAGGAAATGGATATTCTTATATTGGATCCACTGGTGCTGGGAATCCAGCATGCATATAGGAATGATGTGCATGCACTGCATGCCATTCGAGATGAGGATTACAACAGATCCATGCGGTATGCAGCATATAGACAATTAATCTTATGGCAGTTTGGACACTTGGGACAAGGAGATAGAAGAGTTATTGCGAGTTGTTGCGTATGGAAAATAAGAAATACATACCCAGACGCCAATGGCATGTATACTGGGTATATGCCCGCAAGACTTATGTGAACTATTTGTGTTATTAACCATTAAAAACGTCTTCATTAATACATTTTGCCATAACGGTAGAACGTCAACATTAGTGAAAAAGTAAATCTGCAATGGAAACACTTAATAGCCTTAACTAAAAGTTATTTATTTGTTAGGTTTTTCATAATTCTACCACTGATTTTTGTTGAATTTGAACACTAAATGATCAATTCACTTGCAGACAAAATTGAATAAATGGTATTGGGAGGGTAATGGTATTTGGGTATGGCACTATGAAACTGAATATTTACAATCTGTGCTGAATGAAGGGGGTATTGGGGGCCACCCCCAGAAAGAAAAATGGTTTACGGTTAGGGTTAATAAAATCATACAATAATGAAATGTGTCATTAATTTTCTTAAAAGGTCAACTTAAAACCAAAACAAATCTGCAAAACGTGTTTGGTATGGCACCATACCCATTTCATCCTCTGGCAGAAACCCTCAATGGGGAGGGGGCATAGCTTAAAGTCTTTGTGGCTTTTTTTTCCCCTAATGTTTTCAAGATTGTCCTTAGTGTTTTGACTCGGACCGAGATTTCTGTACTGCCACAATTTCTGATGTTGGCGGAGGGGCAATGGGTGCAATTGTGGAGGATCTTCTTGGATCTGTTTCCGACATCTCCACACTGATTCTCACAGCTTTGTCATCCAAGTACAGATTTAGAATCATCGTCATGATGTCTGGGATATAGTTGTACTCTTTTTCCACTTTTCTGGGCCACACACGCCAATGTTTACTATGTTTTGAGTATGCCCTGTGGTACCTGAAACAATCACAACATTTATATATACACCAACAGAGAGTAATTTTAAATTTATGTAAATAAACAGTACATGGTTACAAATGAATTGTATTTCAGATACATACATAGCATGTATACTAGTATATTATTATTTCGGAATATATGTCTGTGTCTGGTGGGGTGAGGGTGGGGCTATAGTGTTTGGTTGATACTGTTTGGTGATGGAGAACTTAAATGATGGGAAATTACTTAATACCAAATGTTACCACTAAAATAGTTTTGTGATCAATATTCCGAAAAGATTCAATACTGATGGATTTACCTCAGTTCGCCAGTTCTTGTTTTCATGTATGGCCTATCCAGATGTTTCTCATAATCGATGGCTGCCAAGTAGTTTCGGGCTTGGACTGAAGGATAACTGTAAAAGATGAACATATAATTATTACAAATGTTTTACATAACATATGCACGAAATCCTTTCATTTCTTTGCAACCTTTGGTTTAACATTCTACTTGAAACTGGTTCACCAGATATCTTTTTTTACTGTCTGTAACATTTGTGGCATTTTTTGTTGTTTGTTGCAATATCAGGATATGGTTTTGGAAAATACTTTTCATACATTGTGAATGGGGATCA
Source organism: Dracogyra subfuscus (assembly GCA_016106625.1). Taxonomy (NCBI): domain Eukaryota; kingdom Metazoa; phylum Mollusca; class Gastropoda; order Neomphalida; family Peltospiridae; genus Dracogyra; species Dracogyra subfuscus. Next base: position 6,072 of record JAECMU010207263.1, read on the forward strand.
CCATTTTAGACAACTGTACAATCCTAACATTCGAGTGAGCCATGACCACCAATGTTATTATATGTGGATTACTTTTTCATAACTCTGTTTCATCTCAAATTGTGGTTTTTTACATACCTGTAAGCAAATCGTTTTGCAGCATACATCAGGATGTGATTGTTTAGTGTTTCTAGGTCCGAATCACTCCTGTAGAAAGACAGTATAATAAATGAACATTAGACCGATATTTCCTCAGTTTAGAATGCAATAAAAAAGGTTTTCCTCCAGCAGGTTTATGTCTGTAAATTTTATCAAGTTTAATATTTTATTCAAATTACCTGCATGTACCAATGTTTCGTACATTTATGTCTGCAGTATTTAGAAAAATACTTCATAACAGGTCAACACCAAGTAGGTGTATTAATCTTGATTTTACTCAAACCATTATTATGCTTTGTACCATTTGTACACTAAATAAATTACAATGACAATATTGGGTTAATTCAATTATTGAATGAACAGTAAATATTGATTAGTATGGAAATATCCTCATCAAGTGTGGATTATAAACAATCTCTCGTAGTTTCTGATGTGAGCGTGAATCCGGCTCCAACCATTTCTTGTCTTTACCTTCAAGTTCTTCATGTTCGCACTTCCCTAAAACCCATTCACGTGACATTTTTAATTCACATTGGTATATATATCTCTGTAAGTTGGTCCACAGTAAATATTTAATTACTCTGATGAGATCCGAATTGGACCAGAATTGAGGACTGCTCATAAAAGAATAGATTAAAAACAAGAAAACAGTGTTGTTAGTACATCTAAATATTTCAAAATTAAATGCTTATCAGGGTTTTTCTTACCTGCAATAATTACATATTTCCCTTGAACACTTTCAATGACATCACGATGTGTAGCTTCCCAATATGTTGTGACAGCTGGGACGATATAGTGACTTTGAATCCTATGGAATGTGGAGCTTGACACCATGCCTAAATTGAGGAACTGGCACATTAGGGATATTTTGGTGTAGTTATTTCCGGAAAGAACTATCGCTGACGAAAACAGAATATTGCCCTGCAAGGCACCTCTTGTCAGCAAAGGTTGCGAACACCATCTGTTCATCTTGTGGCCATCTACACAAATCTGAAATTAAAAATGGACTTAAATTATGATATTCCATTACTTCTATGAATGTACGCGTTTTTAAATAAGATAGTGAAGTGGTACTATTATATTACATTCTACCCACAGGGAAGTAGTGTTTACTCTTACTTTAAGCAAACAAAAGCAGCACCTACATGATAATGTATTTGATTTGTATCAATTGACAAGTGATACTTTATGCACTGTGACACATACAAAAGAACACACGCCATAGGATTTTGTTTACCTGATATTGTATTGCAGAGCTGTTGCCCCCCCCCCCCCCCCCTTAAACAACATATCAATATGAATTTTATATACAGGATATCTTAAAATAAATTTTGAAAGTGAATATCATATTCCAAATATATTATTGGACAGTTGTATAATACAATGCAAAACCCTAAGAATAACAAGTTTGTTTTGTTTAATAACACAATGTCTTCATCATTATCAGACAAAACGGCCTCTGACATATCGGCTGTGGGTGGGTAGGAATGCAATCAAAGAATGGGTCCATCAAGGGGTTTCAAATCTACAATAAATCACTCCTGGCAAGCTCGTACAATGTGAGGTAGATCCAGCCTATTATTTTATAAAAATAACTATACAAATAATAGTTATTTGGTAGAATTATTTCTAACATGCACACTGTTGAAACTCAGCAGTATTCTCATACTAAACTGAACCGGACTATTTACAAACAATCAGTTACACAGACAGAAAAGACTGATTGAGATAATTAAAATGTATATTATACAATTCCAATCACATACCCATTTTAGAACAAGTGCTGTACTGTCGATCTGACTTTGTACGGTGACATCACTTGTACAGTCTTTTTGAGAGCACACTTTCTTCACCTGCAGTGCTGCAAGATCTAGCAGACAGGACATGTAACAAATGAATGTTTTCTCAGTTGCATCATCCCTGTCTACTGTTCTTTTCACTGGAATGCTAGATCCCTCCTTCATTTTACACTCAAAATTAGTTGTAATCCATGTTAAAATGTCTAGTCGATTTGTTCGCTACCATATTATTAGTTCTAACATTTCATTCCCAATACTTGTAAAACAAAATTAAAGATTTTAAACATTTTATTTAATACTTTATTAAAAAAAAAGCCTTTAAAAGGTGACAAATATGTTTACGCAGGATTTATTGCTGAAAAGTCTTAGTTTTGTGATTGACATTGCTTTAAGACAGAAATTATTATCATAAAGTAACTTTACAACACTGTAAACCATCAAAGTTGACTGAACATGAAACGGAAATCAATGAATGGAAGACTTAGCACATAAAACATTGCAGGTGATATATTTTGTTTGTCCAAGAACACTCACTCTAAGGAGATGTTGAGTTCAGGCCTGTATGTTATGTCCTTGTCATCATATACAGCTCCCGCATCGACAAAAGATGTATCCATGGAAATTCTGCAATTAAAAATATATAATATATTATTATGGTGGAGTATGTGTCTATAAAAGCAAGGGGCAATTACTGTAAAACAATTTTTACATTTTTATTGTATATGTGTTAAAGGCTCAGACCATAGTTTCAACCTGTAAAAATTGACATACATGTCACTTGTCAGACGCACGTGAGTTTTTAAACTTATGAAAAATGCATTTTGTGGAAAACATTTCAGTTGTATGGAAGTTGATAATTTAAAAAAATGAAATATAAGTAATGCTTGATTTCAGTTATCATAAACTGCTTTAATAGTGAAAATATGCCATACTATTTAAAAACTAGGGTCTGTCCCTTTAACAGACCACAATATGTGACACAAGTCATTTATACTGTTCAAGTATTTATGAATAAAGTGAATTGCATATGCATGTTATTGTGTGTTTAGCATGGCTAAACATTACATTGAAAATGTGTTGGGGTGTAATTAAATATGTAGTCATTCATACATTTGAAGCATTCACGATGAAATTTCAGTTGCCAGTGGTAAATCCATAATAACGTACCTCAGAAATAAAATCACAACATGTTTATTGCCTCATTGTTGTATAAAGAAGATAATATTCTACTCACTGCATTCTTTCAAGTTGTGGTTTTGTGTGCATTTCAAGTTCCAGCTGTGTGTAGCAGCTGCTCCATGCACTTCAAGTTCCACTGTTGGTCCTACACGTGTATCTAGATCTTCGCTGGAAATAGTAATTTTATTTATCTGCAAAGGATCTTTTATATGCATCATCTTACAAACATGATAGCACATACCACTGCCTTTGTTACACTAGTGTATCACTGGATGACATGTTTTAAGTACAAAGATAACATATTTTCTGTTAAATTATTGGATATTTTGTTGTGTTTTTTCCCCAACAAAGTGCACATACAACATGAAATATATATATATATATATATATATATCCTCATAATCCTCACATTTAACTGACCCTACCCCCAGTTACTGGTATGCAATTTTTCATAATCAATTAAAACAATGACACTTTAAATAAGTTATACTTTTTCAAGTAAGCCTACCTAATTGAAGACAAGCTGGACACATCTGATGCCAAGAAGTGTCTCCGGCCTACACCTTTATAGTGTGCAAGAGGTGTTGACGTTGTTGCTGGCATAGCTTCATACCTGCATAAGAACATGTTAAAATGTGTAAATACCATTTTAATGCCCAGGGCAAACGAGCTACTTTTATATAGGCTATTCTTTCTGAATTTACTAGCAAGGGATGTTTTACTGGTGGGTGCAGCAAGTACAGGCTGTCCAGAACAATTAAGAAATAGCAGGATTACAGTAGGGAAATAGAAGGAGAAAATTGTTTTGTTTTATTTTATAAACAATTGAAATTGGGAATTTGTCACCATGGACAGTAGATTAAAAAACATTGTGGATCCCCTGTAAAAAAACAAAAAAGTAGGTCTGAAACAGCATGTAGTAACAGTATTTCATTTGAGCAAACGATTGTGTGAAATTAAATAAATGATGTTGTTGAGAACACTATGGTAATATCCCCATCCCAACTTCTCCAGATGCAATAAAATCTTGTAAAAAATAATTAAAAAAACAAAAAAAACAAATGGAAATATTAATGAAAGAAACATTTTCAGTCATTGATAATCAGAACAAAACTGTTGTATAATAGAATGTTTCCTTTAAAAATGTCATTATTTCTTCAGTTGTACAAAAAATACTTAAATTTAAAAAAAAAAATAATAATAATAATAATAATAATAATAATAATAATGGGGGCGATAAAAAATTGGTACGAAATTGTTAACGACAATGACGCCATGGCAGTAGTGCTTTGTAGTAGAATTGTGTGACGGTGACCATTTTTATATAGTGTATGCATATCCAATCAATTATTTAAACTAATACCAGGTTTTTTTAATGGACAACTCAAGGTCGGTCGGCCATTTTTAATATCGAATAATTAGACGGTGGATGCCCGTCACGTGACTCAAAAATAATACGTCACACCTCTGCGATCAAAATAGCCGTAATTTTTCACCGAATTATGGACCATGCCCATAATTCAATTATTTTTATAAAATATCAACAATAAGTGTGATATGGTGGTTATGTAGATGATTCAATAAAGTATTTTTAGAAACAAATCAAATGCATTTTCAGATAACACGTTGTTGAGCCATTAATTAGGTCGCCATCCGTGACATTGTGCGTTTAATCTTGGGGCCGAAATATATACCACCAGACCAAATTCGGCATATGTTTTTTCATTAGTTAGTCGATCCACAGACTTGTGAAATTACCCATATTCTTGTAAGTACGTTAAGTGCGTTTTTGGAGCAATGGCGCTAAAGTGTCGTTTTGTAATAAACTTGTGTAAAAAATACAAATATCACAGATATATCAACTTAAAATTTGGAATAAAATCCAGTATTTCGTAAAAATTGTAAAATAAGTTCTGGATGGAATCGAAATGATTCCATCACAAATCGTGAACCAAATATATTTTTTCGAGTTTTTGTTTCAAAAACGTACTCCACCAAAATGTGACGCACCGTCAGTGTACACTGACAATGCTCACACTGAGGTGGATGATCTTTCTTGAAGATAAATGAATGGGTCAAATATGTATGACCGATGCGGGCACGACACAATGTTTTGTCAGAGGGAAAGGGCATATTAAAATAACTTGCACCTTTTCGGTAGTATTAGCCACTTTGTCAATAAATACGATGTGATTGTTTTGTGATTAAATAAACCACTTTTTTCTTCTTTTCCATCCAGCCACACATATCCATCTATTCATCCAACAAACAAACCAAACATCCATTCATCCACATCCATCCATCCATCCACACATACATCTTTCCACTCATATATCCATTTTCACATCTCTCCTTTCTCACATTTAATTAGCCGTTCATCCACCCACCCATCAACGTACCTATCCATTCACACGTCCATTTTTCCATCTATGGACAAATATATGCATCCATACATCCATTCAGTCATTTATCCATCAATCCATATATTCACACTTAAGCATCCTGTAACAAATATATTCTTTCATACACATACACATCATCCATACACACTCCCCTCATCCATTTATACGTCATATTGTGTTCAGTCAGATACCATTTTCCAATATCATTTCCTTGCAGTACACTTCACTAGAATAATATTTCAATTATATTTTAAAAATGGATCGTTTTTCTACTGTACACACGCACAACACCCACCCACCCCCCTCTCTCTCTCTGTCTCTATATCTGTCTGTCTGTCTGTCT
>JAECMU010207281.1:0-10135 GCA_016106625.1 Dracogyra subfuscus
CCAAAATTTGCTCTCCTACCTTTATTTTTGGTTAGATTTTACTCACATTTTGTCCAGACAGAAATCTAGGAAAAACCATTGCAATGACACAGTTTCCACATACTAGATGATAACTATGTCACCAATATCGACTTCACTGAGATCGCACAGGGCAAAAAGCATGTAATTTTGTGCCAGCTGCCATCTTGACTTTTTATGGAATATTCTCCAAGAGGGGTGAAAGGATATGACTTAACCTAGCAACGTCATAACATGTTATCATATAAAAGCAAACGTGATGACGTCATATTAATTTTTAACATTATTTTTTGTTTGTTTAAATATACCACTAAAGATCAATGATTTTATATTAATTATGTAACATACTTTGGAGGCTTTCACCCCTCTTGAAGAATATTCCATAAAAAAGCAAAATGGCAGCCGGCTAAAAATTGCATGTATTTTTCCATATCAGGCCGTCGGATTTCACAGTAACGAAATTTCGTTTCCCATGATTATTGTGTCGATTAAATTGTTTTAATATTTATCTATATGTATACAGGGTACGAAGTTAAGGGTCGCCCGGTCGCCCGTGGCGAGTCAAAATGGCGTCGGGCAAGTCAAAACCTTATCACGTGTCGCCCGCCTGGCGACCCAAACTTTCCGTGTATTATGTTAGGTATAAAATGCAAATTACTAGTTGATCAGGAAGTTTAATTTTTATTTATTGTTTTCAACTGGTTTCCAGTTACTGTTACTGCGCTATCAAACCCATATAGGATATAATAGCGACCACTTCCCCAGTCTATCGGATGCTCCAAAACCATTCGGAATGTCTCGACCAGTCAGCCACGTAATATTTGTAGGCTAAATCGGAACACCTCGGACATGTCCATCTTTAGTCACAATCGGAATAAATTGTCGCATTTCGCTACGATATGATTTGCAGAGAAACACAGGTTTTCCAAAATTGCATTGTGTTTACGAAATATACAGAGTCTACTATACCCCTTTTCATTCCAAGACAGAGCCTTGATAAAACATTCCTGATGTTTGATTGTGTGGATCTTGTGACAACTATTGAAATAAATGTATTTGTTATGAAACTAAAACAAGTTCTGTTTCCTTCTTTTGTGTTATTATTATTGTTTGTATGATATAACATGTTTTTGTAAAGTGCAATTTAAGTAAGGTATTTTAAAAACAAAATGCAGCCTTGGGCCACTCAAAAATTGTACGGGCAAGTCAAAGTGCTGCTATGAGTGGCCCGATTGGCGAGTCAAAAAAATCCTAAGTTCGTACCCTGTGTATATATATATATATATATATATTATACAAATAATAATGTTTCTCATATAAAACTACTGGAGATAGTTTTCAAAACAATCACGACACCCGATTCGGATTTTAGTGTTCGCCTTACTTCTCGGTGTTTAATTCAACCCGAATCATAGTTCTGACACCGCGCTCAAATCAAATCTGACCAAACATTGTAATATGACATGATCATGGCATCTGCTACAAAGAAAAAAAGTGTGAGTCTGTTTCCTTGAAAACGTTTAGAAAATGGCCATTTAGTGGCGATTTTGAAGTGGAAGTAGATGCAGTCGATAACAATCTAATTTCTGTTAGATGTAGAGTGTGCAGTGACCATTACAAGTGAGATGCTTATAAAACTGTCCAAATAAACATTTTATGGGGCCATTCATTTAGTACAATAAAAACAAGTTGTGATTTTCTACATCCTTTTTTCTATATTGTACACGTGCAAACACTCCCACACACGAGTCCATTCCCGTATGTAATAATAGGTATTCATGAGTCTACATTGTACCATAAACAATTGATCCATATGTAAACTGCACATTTGAACCAAAATCACTGGCGCTAATTATTTGTAGTGTTGCTGTTAAATTTAGGGACCTAAAATAGGATTTTAATTCAAATATTATTTGATAAAAATAACCTTTTATTAGTCACTGAAGTCGACAAATTTATTGCCGACAGTGAACGAGACAATCGAATAAACTCCTGTCATTAAGGGCGGAAATGACGTAAACTGTTATATTTATGTAGCTGTCAGTCAGAACAGCATGGGTATGTAATGTGGAGGGGAGGGGAGGGGAAGGGGCGCGACTGTTGTGAAAATATTGAGTTTGAAAACGTGTCTCTTTCCACGGGTTGTGCGTTGGGTAATCGGTAGCATTGGCGGACTCAACGTCATCAGCCCAGAACTGGCCGTAATGCAAACAGATCGATGTATCACGTTCAGCACTCGGCGTATCTTGGTGATGGTGCAACCGGCCAGTTGGGGACTTGATGATTTTCAGAACTACTGGGCATCATTAAACTTGTTAACATATATAATAATCGACAATGATGAATCTCCACATTTACTTTATTCAAGGACAGACACAAATCCTCAGAACGATGCTTACACATTCGTCACCGCAGCAGGTGGAATTAAAGGTGCATCATATTCATCATATAACATTACTTAGGCTACACTAATCTGACAGAAAAGTCAGTGATAGAGATCGAACATTTATAAATATATTTAAAAATAAAGATTACTGCTAGCTTAAAAAAATAAAAAATTTAAATAATAATAAAAAAAATAAAAATAATAATAATATATATATGATATATGATATCAATATATCAATAAAATATGCTTGACCGAGTGCTATTAATTTGCGTCATTCGTTTTTTATTTAAAGAGGACCACACCTTAGACCTATTTTTATTTTTTCCATCCAAAGTGGTACTGACTTGTTGATTTTTTTTTAGATTTTTTTTTTAAAGAAGTTGATCCAGCTGTACAGATCATGATGGGAACAGGTAAAAATTTACTTTAAAATAAAGTAGGTGATGTACTAAATGAATGGTACCTTATATTATTTACACAACTTTCAAACTAATTAATTCATAGAATATCAGTAGAATATTAATAAACTACATGTTACATTTAATCTGACTCAATTTCTTTTTCATCATTTCAAATTGTAATTACTCCAATACTTAATTAACTAATGGTAATTTAGTAGTGTTAATATATTATGATTGTAGTAAATATAATATGAAATGAGGCATTTCTTGCATAGAAATAGCAGGATCTTGCTCAGTGGTTAAAGCATCAACCGGAGGTGACATGGTTCAATGATCAATTCTAAATAAATGTTAAACCCCCCCCCCCCCATTACAATGGGTGGTCTAACACTGGAATATTGAAGGCAGTGGTATGTGCTATCCTGCATGTGGGGAAAGTACATATAAAATATATGCCAAGTAGCCTATGTGATGGCTATAAGGTGATATTTTTGGCCACCATGTGCACAAAATTACATCCTGCATTTGACATGATCCAGAAGCTGATGACTAATCAATGTGTTCTAGTGATGCCATTAAACAAACAAACTTTATTTTACAGGGAAATTCGCCAAGAGGCTGCACATAGAGGTATAAGTGGCCCACCACTGCAGGCGACATTGAAATATGTGGATGGTGTGACATGTTCACAAAGGTAACATAGAGAAACACATACGGAGTGGTTCCCTTCATCAGTGGGCCAAAGACAAATTTAGCAAAAAGGAAAGCAACACTTCTGAAGAAACCGATGCTCCTAGTCAGTCCAAACCCCAAACAACCCTCTTCCAATGTGTAACAGAGGCTGCAGGGAAAAATTATACTCACCTCTTCAACACTGCATACTCACTAGTTATGGCAGAGAAGCCATTGGCAGATTTCCCATTTCTTATTCAGTTACAAAAAAGAAATGGTGTTAATTTCATGTCTGGAAAGGACGACAAATACTCATGTTCTACCTTCGTACACTTCCTAGCCAAAGCAATCAAGGATGATATGAAATCAATGATGTCATTGGTGAATTTTTTGGCTGGGCAGATGGACGGTTCTGAGGCACGGAAAATTAAGGATGAAAAGGAACTGGTTTACTGTACAATTGCTCTTCGTGGGCAGCCAGTAGAGTTGTTTCTGAAATGGCAGAAAATGGCAGATTTTGGGGGAGTCGATGTAGCTAGCACCAAACGAGCATTTGATGATGTTTTCCTACAGGAGTACAGTGTTTCGGAGTCAAGATATAACAATCTGTTGATTGCTGTTTGTGCTGATGGAGCAAGTGTCAACATGGGCAGAATATCTGGTGCCTGCACTGTGATGAAATCATCAAGACCATGGCTTTTGGATATACACTGTGTTAACCACAGACTTGAGCTGGCCATCGGGGATGCTTTTCTAAAAGATCCAACCTTCAAACTTCTAGATGAAATGATGGTAAACATCTATTACTTATTCCGGAACAGTGGAAAGAATAAGCGTTTTATCATAAGAATAGCAGAGGCTCTCTGTCACCTGGGCGACATTTGTAAACACAAAGGGAACCAGGTTTCAAGCTCATCACTATCATGGCATCAGGGTGATGATTGTGAACTACCTCACATTGTTACTGTTTGCTGAAAATATGATCGAGGCAGATAACAAGACCTGCAAACCCGATTTGAAAGCACAACTGAAAGGGTATCACAACCAGTGGGTGAGATATGGCCATCTTGGAGCCCTAGAGCTGTATCGCAGAGTATTGCGTCTTACTTCGCATGTCAGCCTCATCATGCAGGATCAGAGTACTTTCATAACTGATGTGCTAGATGCTCTTGAGGAATGTAAGCGAGAACTGAGCCTACTTGCTGCTTTGCCAGAACCTGTATTTCCCTTCTTCGTTCAAGTAGATGATTCAGCCGATCATGCCTGCCACAACACAGTTCAAAGAAAGGGCACAAATGACAGAAAGACAGAAGATGCATGCAGACAAGTGCATGACCAAAGTGAAAGAGACTTTCGAACTGAAGAAGGTGACAGAGGGCAAACAAAAGATCAACAAAATAAAAAGTGACCTCATCCCATTGATTGTTTCGTGCATTGACCAGCGCTATCAATCACTGCAGGAGCCAGTCATCCAGTCAATGAGAATTGCAGATCATTCCACCTGGGATCTCGATGATGCAGCCTTTGGCAAGGATTGGGTTCATTGGCCGATCACTATAGAGTTCCTCGGAGTCTGCACAACTTCTGTCTTGACTTTGCACTGAAGGAACTAAATGGAATGAAAGCCCTCAAAGCCACTAAGTTCAAAGCCTACCAAGGGAAGACTTCTTTTTGGGAGAAGATCTTTAACGAGTACCATGACAAATACCCACATTTCCTCCTCATAATAAAGCTGTGTTTGTGTGTGATTTTCTCGAGCAGCACAGTGGAGAGGGTTCTCTACACTCAAACTTCATCTCCTGGACTCCAGGCTGAGTCTGACAAATAAGACTCTGAACGAGCTCCTCTTGGTGCGAATCAATGCCCCACTTCTTCAGAAACTGGACCCCAACTACGAAGTGAAACTCATCAAAAAGGCAGTGGGAATGTACATGAATTCTCCTGATCTCAAACGTGGTCGCTACATGAAAACAGCTACAAAGCATTCGACTGACATTACCTCCACTCAGCCAAAATCATCAGACCTCTTCCTACCAATATCTTCTATGATTAATGATGCAGAGAACAAACTGCTTGGAGACACAGAGTTTGTTGAAAATGTCTGCAGCAGTGACTGTGAGTCTGTAGAGGAGTCAGATGAACAGTCTGTTGAGTCAGACAGCGATGACTAATTATACTGATATGTATATCAACCTGAACCAGCTTTGCAATGACTATTTTTAATTTGTTATCAGCTGGCTGGATTGGAACTTTTATTTCATTTTCTTGTTAAACAAAAGCACAGTCAGTTGACTGGTGTGGAACTTTTATTTGTTGGGGGAAAAAAAGCAGTCGGTTGGCTGGATTGGAATCTTTATTTGTTGTAAAAAAAAAACCAGTCAGCTGCCTGGATTTGAGCCTTTATTTGTGGTAAAAAAAAACAAAAAACAGTCAGTTGGCTGGATTGGAATCTTTATTTGTTGTAAAAAAAAAAACCAGTCAGTTGCCTGGATTGGAACCTTTATTTGTTGTCATTTAAAATAATAAGTCAGTTGGCAATATTCGAACATATTACCCAACCTGCATATAGCATTTTGATAATCCATTGCATTATGGTATAAGAAATGGATTCCCATAACTTGTTTTCATGGAACCTAAAAACAGCTTCCGATGGGTTCCCATGATCTCAGGGCACGGAACCCAAAAATAGTTTCCCATGAAATTTGAAATCCTATGGCTTGCATATGCTATCTTAGAAAAGTCGATACTGAAGACATCATTATAGTCTCATATGTGAAAGCTGTGTCACTGTAATGGTTTTTTTCACAAATTGAATGTGGACAAAATTTGGGGGAAATGTAACAGTAATTAAAGGTAGGAGAGTACTGTTTTGTAGTTGTTAACATTTTGGTTCAGACAGTAGCCTGAGTAGGTGTAAACCACTTGCACTGACCAGTGATTCATTATTCACCAGTCATTGAGCACTGGCTGGAACGAGAAATTGCGCAATGGGCCCACTGACGGGGATCGATCCCAAACCGACCACGCATCAAGCGAGCAGTTTACCACTGGGCTATGCCTCGCCCCCGATTCCTGAATATCACATTCGTGACATTGTCAGGTGTCTGTGGTCAAACTTTGAACAAATTAATTAAACAGTTGATGTCAATGAAAATAATTTTGTTTTGATTTTTAAAAAATACAGATATAAACTATATACAACAATGTACCAAGCATTACTCACAACAAAATCCAAAGCCAATGGAATTTCAAATTTACCACATGTAAAACACGAACAAGAAACATGGCGTCACTTATCTTTCTTCTTCTTTTATACAATTTGTAACAGAGCATCACACTGAATAGAAAAAAGATGTGATTTTATTCAATTTGGAGTATAACTGATGTTGTACATATATAATTATGTTCACTCCACGTACAAACATAGTGCTAAATATTGCGTACAAAGGGTATCTACACAGCGGTGATATTTTAGGCAAAAGCCTAGTGTGAAGCAACCATACCAATACTAACTATCCCGTGTATTTATGGATTACATTTAGTTTTAAAATAATACAAAAGAGTTAATTTATTTTTGAAATCTTTGTTTGGTGATTTTAAGAAGGTTGATCTCTTTAGTAAGCCAAACTTTTTTAAATAACTCATCAGTTTGAAGTTACTTGTATTTAGGACTAACTGACAACGACTGTGCTAGTTGAATTCTGCTCCCTTTTACAAAAGTTAAATGAAGCGGAGCTATGACAAGTAATTGCAAATTTTGGTGTGGTATGTTGATTTTCTACAACGCAGAAATACTCCAAAAAACTAGCACATGTTCTGTCCATCCTTGACAGCCAATAATGAATGTGCCCTCCTGGAAGCAACACGGTCCACAGCAAGACGTCTTCCGCATAGCCATACCCCTTGCCGAATGCAGACTGCAGCATGGTACGCCATAGTGCCCTTCACATTGCGGATGGTCCTGATTCTGTCAATTGTGACTCCACCTTCAGCAATGACATCCTTTGGGACAACCACGTAGGTTACCTTACCCGAAGAATTTCCATACTCGGCGTACTGTGCTGCAGTTGTGATGCTATTGCCACGTTACACATAATCATCTGCCATAAGTTTCGAGGAACCACCGACACCGTCACATGGTCCCTTGCCATGACCTGCTTCAAAGTACAACCATGAGGCACTGACACCAAACAGGTCCTTATGCGTTGCTAGTACAGAAAACATGTGAATGTTCCAATATTGAGAACTTGGCGAATCAGTTATATAATGGATGTGCTCCACCTGGATCTCCTCGCGGATCTTGGGGACCAGAGTCTCTATGAAGCTGTACACTGTTGGTGCGTTGTGATTCCTCTCATCTGAGACCAAAATGTACGACTTGTGCAGCAGGGAACCATTCTCTCTGTAGTGGACAACTACTGGATGTATTGTCAGCTGGTCTTTTGCAAAGTAGGCTGACTGTATTTCACGACATGTGGCCACGGACCAGTTATCTGCAAAGTCCATCTGTACGGTGATGTGACCATCTGGGAGGTTATTCTTCAGGATGTGAACTGCTTTGTATTGTGCGATGACGCGGGCAGCAAAAGTGGCAAAACGAATCTGTACATCTACCCCAGTGATTCAGAACCATATACATGCTTCGAACACTTACCATGTCGTTGATGCTATACATCTGTTATGGTTTAATACTGAAGAAAGTTACAGGATTTGGGAAAACATAGTTTTCACCCAGGAAAATACAAATTCTGGACTTGGTTTGGTGATAGGCACGTCATATGCCATCTATCTATATATGGAGAATAATACATGAGTGTTCGTTAGATACCATTTGTCTCACAACGAATTGTTTTAAAATGTATCTAGCGAGTTTGATACGTTTTTACACAACGAATTGTGAGATAAATGGTATCATACGGACACGAATGTATTAATATTTATTATATTTCTTACATATCCTCAGAAACCAGGTTTTAACCAAATTTTAACATCTTTTTCGACAAAAAGTTATTTAGTCGTTGTACTTGTAGCTAACTTACGCATCACACGGTCACAGAGCCATGATTGTCAGGTTAACGTATAATCACAATATAATTGATTTCCATCGTGTAAGGTTTCATTAGATATATGGCAGTGGTGACCTGGTCTAGAAATTGTTAACACACGTACATGTTTAAACAACCACCTGTTATCAAAAATAGCGCATTGTGTTCTCATCAACTGGTGTGTAAGAAACGTTTATAGTTGACACATTTGTCAGAGAAATAAATGTGTGCGTTGACACCATAACCCACCACCATCACCAGTTTTATATCGATTTTTACTGGATAATAATTTTGCTGTAATAAACACGTTTTGAAACACAACATGTGATGTTTTTCAGTCAAAGGTTTTGGTGTTGGGGGTTGTTTGTTCACATTGTAATTTATAATGGCCAATTGTCTTTTGTTTAATCTTCAGATTAGTAGTAATAGGCGTGGTTGTGGGTTTTTTCAAGTTATGAAACAGACAGTCTTTGAAATCAAGACACATCCGTGGAAAGTCAGCGAAATAAATAAAACATTGTGTCGCTCAGGAAAAATGAAAACGAAAGGGTCAATTTGGTTCATATTCGAACCACCATCCACCACCACCACCCACCACCACCACTCCAGGTCCAGACCATACTACACGCCTATAAGAAAACTTGCTCGACAAATTAAACATAAATGAATAAAAAAGAACGGAAATTTACACAAAACTATTTTATTTAATTTTGTCTTTTCTTTATTTTCGGCATCACTAGATACCACTTATCGCACATAAAATGTTTTTATTTGCTTTTTGTCTGTACAATCGTAAACAAAATAAAAATAATAATAATAATAATAAAAAAATAAAAATAAAAATATTCAGGTGACTGTATAGGAAATTATGCAGGTAGGGGTCCAGACTGGTGAGCTAAGTATCTAGAGGGTTCGGGTCATGCACCCATACATTTTATTTGAAAAGACGAAAATTTGCATGAGGGTTCGACCCAAAACTTTTTCCACTCCTCCCGCCTATATTTCGGTAGTTATATGTACCCATATCTATATATTCCCTGAAGGATTAAGCCAAATGTAAAATGCGCATTTTAATTTATTCTGCTGATTGTACGTTCAATTTGGACGGTTCGGTCGAAAGGAATGTATCGGGCTGGTATGATTTGTTTGTTTGTTTAACGACGCAATCAACACATTATAATTACGGTTATATCGGCGTCGGACATATGGTTATGTCGAGAAAAACCCCAGTGGTTAGCTGACGGGGATCGATCCTAGACCGACCACGCATCAGGCGGGCACTGTACCACTGGGCCATGCTGCCTGCCCGGGCTGGTATGAAGACAAGCAAAAAGAAGGGGTAGCCCGATTGTAACCGTGTTGGTTATCCCTTAATAAGTTATAGAATGCACCATTGGTCAACCACTGGTCATCAGCTGCCTTCTATCTAGGCTAGACCGGCTTCGGTGGTGTCGTGGTTAGGCCATCGGTCTACAGGCTGGTAGGTACTGGGTTCGGATCACAGTCGAGGCATGAACTTTTTATCCAGATACCGACTCCAAACCCTGAGTGAGTGCCCCGCAAGGCTCAATGGGTAGGTGTAAACCACTTGCACCGACCAGTGATCCATA
>JAECMU010207287.1:0-10296 GCA_016106625.1 Dracogyra subfuscus
GTAAATTAAACTAAACTTAATGTTAATTTTCATGAACTGAAACTAGGGTATGTCCCTTTAAAGATTTTTTTTTTCAAATTACGTTAAACTAAAGTTATTTTAAATTACATTATATTAAAGTTATTTCAAATTCAGTTAAACTAAAGTTATTAAAAATTATGTTAAACTAAAGTTATTAAAAATTTTGTTAAACTAAAATTCTTTCAAATTAACAGACATTCATGCTTTATTTTAATATATTAAATCTATGCTAAAAAGAGAAGAGTAACAAATAGTCAAAAACTGCAAAAACCAACCTGGAGTCATATGAATGAACGCTGGATCTGTTGAAAGTCTAGACTGGCAAATATATCCAATTACAAAATCTCTATGCTCTTCTCCCATTTTGAGACAAGCTATAATAAAATATTTATATATATATATTACAAAAGAAACTGACAATTAAAAAAAATTTGCATAATTGTTTTAGCTAATCTCTGATTTTTTATTTTTTTAAACCTTTGTTTTGCTTAACTCTAACAACAAGTGAATTGACAGTTAATGTTTTTTATAAAAAAAACCCACAAAACAGAGAAAGCTAAAGAGCTGAGAGCAAATATCTTCATCTGATTCGGGTACAGAAAAATAATTTCTTACAGTTAGCCTGTAAAAATGCAATATTGGATGTGTCTTGTTATTCTTATATTACCTTTAGAAGCTATCAGTAATCAAGGTAAATGAAGAGTTATTTTTAAAAACTCAAAATATAGATATTTTCTTTCTTCAGTATGTAGATTTTTATTAAAATAAAAAGGAAAACTTTTTGAATGAACATAAAAACCCACATTAAAAGCTTACCTTTTGTATAGTCCCCAGTTGCCAAGCTGCCCTCAGAGCTCATTTCCGCAATAAGAACACACGACTTCCCTTCTTTAATACCAACCTGAAAAAAAACAAAAACATTTACAAATTGTCTCATTACCAGCTACTTGGTGTTAAAACATTCTTATAACACATTTATAGCATGTGAGTTAACATAATTTGATATTAAGTCATACACAAACAACAACGCTTCTGTTACAGAAAGGGGTATCATATCAATTTCTTTTCACATACATACAAAATACTAATTGATACACTAATTGAAACTGAAAAGTCTAACATCTCTGCTCTATTATATTATATCTACTATATATCTATTATATATAGCAATGTAATGAGGAAACTACCATAAAGCTAAGTTAGATACCAACAAGTTTGTTTTGTTTAACAACCCCACTAGAGCACATTGATTAAACATTTAGTAATTCTGACATAGACTAAGAGAGATAACCCTATGATTTTTTTGCATTAGTAGCTTTTATATGCATGATCCCAGTACCATGGCAATTGAGTTATATACCACTGATACCATATCAAAAGTGACTTTAAATTTCTAACTAAATCTAAGGGAGATAATTCTGCATACTCATTATCTAGCTTACCTCTTTGAGACCTTTGATAACACCGTCACCAGGGACAACATGGGCATTTGTGATGTCAGCCCATCCACTGATTTTGTGAACACCTCCACTGTATTGGTGTTTAACGGTATTGCCAATGTCAGCAAATTTTCTAAAAGACAAAAGGAGAATCGAGATTTTAATGTTTTGAAATTTATTTTAAAATGTATACCAATTAATAGTACTAGTGACACTTGGCAGTGGATTTGATTACATTGGAAAAAGCTTGGGAGCATTTTCTCCTTTATGGATATATTACCTGTCCTCAAAACAAGTGCATTCCCATCCCCCTACTGCTAGTAGTCTGGTTCTAACATCCCAACAGCCAATGGGATAGCCTAAATTCTTCTACTGCATACTCCTCTCTACTTCACATGACTGTATTTTCTTTCTTTTTTCCCGAGTACATCGCACGGAGAACAGGAAGTGGGGATGCTGGGGTGGGATGAAATCCTTGAGGACAGGTAATGTATCCATAAAAGAGAAAATTAGTGCTCCAAGTTTTCTTCATTTCTTTTCACATTACCTGTCCTCAAAACATGTACAGCATTCAACAGAAGGTGGTGGGATCCGAGATCCTTAGATGCACCAGATATCTCCCCAAGATGGATGGAGTCCGACAAGTGGAAGAATAGGCCAACCATTGTAAGCCCCTCCATGGGATGCCTATCACAGACCAATGCAGGTGATGTTAGTAACAACAACCAGAAAGGAGGCATCCATCAACAGTGGCGGTTACGTCTCCTAGAACACATGGACCTGGAGTCGGAAAGCCACATCTCATGCTGGTTCTGAGAGGATGGGAAGACATAGCCACCAGGGATGCAGGTATTAGGTAACCCCCCCACAGTATTGAAGTGTTAGTAATACCAAGCAACAACAGCCTGGATGTGAATCTACAAGACGGATGAGGTCTGGAAATTAAATCCTGGATTGATGTGATGAGCAGCAGGCAACAGCTGAACTACTGAAACATCTGTAGCACCCTGGGAAGTAGGACTGGTGGTGGAAACACATAAGCATCCATCCGATCTCAACTGATGGCCAAAGCGTCTAGATCTATGGTGTCTGGATCTGGTACCAGAGACACGTAAACCCTCAGCTGATGTTTGGTGTCCACAGGCTGTCGCACACCCATCGAAACACTTCCAGATGCAGCATCCATTCTGTCAATTGTGAAGATGATGGACGAGACAGAGTGTCAGAGAGCATACTGGATACCCCTGGAATATGGCAAGCACAAAGTTGCAGAGGAATCATGTCAACCAACTCGTAAAGATGATACGTCAACGGAAGAAGACTGGTGAAGTGTGTTCCGCCTTGGTGATTGATGTAAGCCGCCCCGGAAATGCTGTCTGTGGCCGCCATGAGAGAGGCTCCTCTCAGCATCTGTTGCCAATGAAAGATTGCTTTGTAGACTACAGCCCCGATGTAATGTGGTTGCTGAGATGGCCTTCCCAACCTTTTAGAGACGCATCTACGAACAGATGATGAGACGCATGGAATGACTGCACAGAGACTCCATCTAAGACATTCAACTGAAGGCTGGACAGGAGGTTGTCTAGAAGACTGAGGATCAAGTCCAGATTGTTGTAATGAACAAACAGATTCAGGAACATCTGCAACCGTCGAAACTGGTAGGCAATTGAGTGTCAAATCCGGAGCCGACATGAGAAAACCTAAAAGACTCTGCCAACCATGGAAGGACACTGGAGCAGTTTAAGCTCTGGAAACCATGGATTGGATTTTCATCCATCGGTCGAGAGGGAACTAGGCCCAAGTCTGGTCGACTGTATGGACTGCGTAGGATCCAGCCGAGATTTTTCGTTGTTGATTACCCAACCGAGACGCTGGAGAAACTCTATGATGATGGCAATATGTGCAGTAAGCCGTGTCTTGCTCCGACACTTCATCAGGCAGTCGTCGAGGAACAGGTAAAAGGAAATACCTCTGCGATGAAGTAAACGAGACATCGGAGCAGTAATTCTGGTGAACAGCCATGGAGCCACAGATATCCCAAAAGGCAGGACTGTCCATTCGTAATGACGGTCTTGTAGCACAAACCTCAGGTAGTGGTGGTAATCTAAGCAGATCAGAATGTGAAGATACGCATCTTTCAAATCCAGCGAAGCCAGCCAATCCCCTGGTCATATTAAAGTAAGGACATCTCGTACTGTTAACATCTAGAAAGCGGGAGGCGACCTTGCAAATGGACCGGATGGTCATCTGTTTGGAAAACATCTAGCTGGCTGACCAAAAAATTGCATCTCAATATCTTTAATCATTGCAACAAAAAGTCTGAGAAACAAATCTGCATATCCCCTAAATTCAAGGGTCATAATCCTGTGAAAACTGGGTAAATTGCCACGAAGAAAATGTTGTTTTATTTAACAAAGTACTCAACACATTACATTTACAGTTATGACATCGGACATGGTCTTTTCGATTAGCAACAAGGGATCTTTTATATGCATCATCCCATAGAAAGAACAGCACATACCACATCCTTTGATGTACCAGTCGTGTTGCTGGAGCGAGAAATAGCCCAATGGGCTTACCGACGGATCAATCCGAAACCGACCGTGCATCAAGCAAGCTCTTTACCACGAGGCTATGTCTTGCCCCAAATTGCCACGAAAGTCAAACTTAATTTATAACAGTAAATGATAAAGCTTTACACAAAATTTAGCCCAGTATTTTAAGGCAATGTGAAAAAAATGGATGGACAGACAGATGGATGGATGGACCGATGGATGGACAGACCGATAGGCGGAGGTGAAGCCTATAATTCCCTTCGGTTGGACCGATAGGGGACTAATAATACAAAATATTGTATTCCTAATTATGACACCAAGTAGATCAAGTCCACTTTTATTTCAACCCAAAGTCACAAAGTTTTAACATTAAATACCCTACCTATCTTCAAAAATCATAAAATTATGTTTGCTGGCCAGTTTTTTCAATTGTTCTGTGAATTGGGGAGTAAAGTCTTCTATAATATCCACATGAGTTTTCACCATACAGACATGGGGTCCTACACGGTCAACCATCTGTAAATAAACCAAATATAGATAGAAGTAAAACAAATAACCATCTATATGTATAAATATTGAGCATTTTATCATGGCAGTCTAATTCATTGACTATTATAGTGTTTTCCCTAGCTTGTTTTAGCATGGTGCAGCACCATGCCTCAGTAGTCTAGCACCATCTTGCCTTAATCAGTGCCATGCTGCCCTGAGATTAAACAAGCCTTTTTCAGTAATTAATTCTAAAACTGCCTTTATAAAACACCATAAAAGGTATTATTAATTAATAAAATATGTATTTTATATCTTTTGCCATTCATTTATTAATGCAAGCACATAAATTACACTAATATTTATTTCAATTAACTTTTATGTATTTTTAATGAAAAACAAGTGCAACGAAAATGGTGAAAATGTCCCAAAAGTGTTTGGTCTACCATGCCTTGCCTAATTTCTAGGGAAATCACTACATTAATAAACTCAAAATGCTGTCATGCCCCAATATGCGAACTTCAGTTCAATTCGTGATTCATAAAGTATTTTGACCAAACACAGCATTCGTGTGCTTGTACTATTTGTGAAAAATATCATGAATAAATTGAACCATGGACCAAAAAACAAATCTAAAAAACATCCCGTCCCATCCCTTCCCCTGACCCATCACACTTCAGGTAAGCAGTCTAGCATTGAGATCCATAACGCTGATCTGATCCCAACCAGGATTTTGTTTTTTACAGATAAGACTACTGGAAATTTGTCAACTTTTTTTTCTTCAATTTAACAGATTGACGACAGCATTTAAATATTTTACTGCTGACACATAACAGGGAAGTGACACCCATTTAAAAATGAACAATGCAATAATCTTTAAACATCTGAAACGTCTATAGAATACCTAAATAAAAGCTAATCTCAGATCAAATTCAGTCTACTTTGTAAAAATCGTTTGACATTAGAACATTTTAAATTAAAATGAGATAACAGAATGAATAAAAAAAACGTAACAAAATCTACTTACGTCAAGAAGAGTACGAGAGTAAGTTAAGTCAGCTGAGAAGGCCAAGTTAGTTTTCTTAGCTTCCATGATTTCAAACAACTTCTTGCCGTTCACATTATAACAGAGGTCTTGTCTCTCACTGTATTTTAAACACTGGAAATGAAAAATCTCACTTAAAATCAAAATTGTTGACTAGCACAGAAATAATACTGTATACCGGTACTAGAATTGATACTTCAATTTCAAAATATTTTATAGTATTAATTACATTAATAATACCCCGTATGGGTGTCCATTCGGCTGTGAACACTCTTTCTCAATTTAATTATTTAGACGACAATAAATGAAGTTAATTACTTCTACTGGAACATCTTGAATGTCTGTATAGTTTATTATAGGACGATGTGTACACATATTTGTGGAAACACTATAGTGACTATCTGAAATAAATTACTAATGTTCTCCTATTATCTAGAGTGTCAGAATCTATCGATATTACTCTGTGTAGTGGAACAAAGCAACAAAGTGAAAGTTGATTTGCAAATGAAACATGTCTCAACATGTTCTGCATGTTTTGAATTTAATTTTGTTTTATCAGTTCATCGACTTTGTAGTCAATGAGAATAAAACATAAATGTTTTTTAATTTATTGAAATTTAATTATGTTTTGATATGCCTAGAATACCAAGAAATTCATGTGAACGTGCTACTGGAAAGTTTGATGCTGGTACGCTGACAGAAGAGGTTGGTACATCTGTTGGGAGCTCTAGCCGAGCTGTTCAGTATCTTCTGACACAACTTCATCAGACAGGACATACCAGCGACTTATGTGTAGGATAATATAGACAAACATGTAAGACATCAACACAACCCACTGTCGAATGTCAATGAATTTCAACAAGCATTAACTGAGGAATGGAACAACATTCCAGTCAGAAATCCATATACTTGTCAGTTCCAAGTGTACGCGATGCAAAACAGTCATCAATTTGTAAAGGTGACCATACCTAATATTAATGTGTGATTTTTATTTATGGTCCCTGCCATATTTTATCAATATATTCTTCCTTCTATCATAAAGTTTGGGCCATATTTCTTTTTCAAACAAATGCACCATAGAACATTCTTTCAATATAAACATATTTTGTTTTTAACCTTTCCAAATATCTGCTAAATATCAGAAGTTCCTTTTTTGGTTAAGTACATATTCTAATTTTGTCAATTGCTTGAAATTGTCAGACAAATTTAGCAGCTTATAATTCAGACTACAGTATACCGTACCAATCTTAGGATTCTCTGTTTTGTATGCACTAATGGACAAAAAGGCTTCACACACATTATGTAATACCTTTTTACTTCTCTTGTTCGATACACTGGAATTACAGGTATCATCTGAAACTGCTCTTTTATTCACAGTGATTGGTTCAAACTTATTTTCACTAATAAACGTTTGGACTTTTTTCACCATCTCGGCACTCAGTTTGTCAGCTTTGTGTAGAATGTCCAGTACTTTAGTTAGTGTACACACACTGGTCATAGAAAATAAAATGGAAAAAATATGTTAACATTCAAACACAAATATAAGAGAAAAAATATATTATACAATAATTTCATTCATAATTTTTTTTTAATGTAAACAGAAGATGAGAGAGAAAACCTGATGTTGCCATACCATGATTTACTTTAGTAGCAGCAGGGGATTTTTTAAATATGCACCATCCTACAAACCAGACAGTACAGTGTTCTCACTGCTCCATTTAAGCAGTGCAGGCCTCCCTACTATTGGAAAAAATATACAGGGTCTTAAAAAAGTATGTTGTTACTGTGACTTTTTAAAG
The DNA here is from genome assembly GCA_016106625.1 of Dracogyra subfuscus. NCBI lineage: Eukaryota > Metazoa > Mollusca > Gastropoda > Neomphalida > Peltospiridae > Dracogyra > Dracogyra subfuscus. The sequence goes on from JAECMU010207287.1 coordinate 7,346, forward strand.
TATCCAGAATTCAAAAAAAGAAAGAAGCTTTTGTCAAAGATATCTCATGAGAAGGAAACATTAGTTATACTATATTGTTCCAAATCCTGACAGATACATAACACACCTCACCAAGTCTTCACACTTCAACTATATGTATGGGTAAAAGTTTATTAAAGCCTTTCTATTAGCCTCAAGTCTCGACTTTAGTTTTACAAGCATAAAGCAGGGAGGTTGTCCTTCTAGAAGTTGAACTTTTTGGTAGGGAAGCAGACTGATTTTTGGCCATATTAAATGTCCTAATCTGAATAACAACATTTATTCCTATTAGCCTTACCTCCAAGCAGATAAATAGGATTGCACATGAATCTCTATGCATTTTTAAATTTTTCATTTGGCGACTAAAACACTTCATAATATATATATAAAAATACAACCAGGCATCATCTAGCTATTAGATGGGAATATTAACATAGAGAGCTGCTAACATTGTGGGTATGTTGGTGGAAATAAATGGTGACAAGGTTTCAGGCCAACTCAGTTTGCCCGAATATCTCCATCGTTTTTTTGCCCAAGAAAGGTTAATACCTGTGTAATTTGATACCTTGACTGCTTAGCCGGTCAGCTCCACCCTGGTCTCTGTCCAACAAGACCACTGCATCAGTCACCACAACGCCAACACTCTTCAGTGCCTGGAACAAGATTTTCAAATTGAGATTAAAGCATCTACTTATGGTACTACAGACAGGCTGACAGACCAACAGACAGACTGAAGGACGGAGATGAAACCTGGTTGGACTGGTAGGGACTAAAAAAATTAGTACAAAACAGGAAATAAATATAAATTTTGTTTCAACGTAACTAGACATGCATATGATAGTGCAAATTTTAAAGATGCCGACATATATAAACAAAACTGTTACTGCATCATTAATTAGGGGTGGGACATATCCCAGTGGTACAGTTTTCGCTCAATGTGCAGTCTGTGTGATTGATCCCGTCAGTGGGCCCATTGAGCTATTTCCTGTCCCGGCCAGTGCACGACTGGTATATCAAAGAGGTTTACCTAAATTAATGTATGCACACTGTTGTGTGGCCATAACCCTTTAAGAGTGCCAAAGTTACTATCGTGACTTTTAACTGATAACACAATTAAGTCATATAAGCATATATATTATATATATATTTATAATTATATATATTATATATATATATACTTAAAGAATTTCAGATATGTTGCTTTGCGCTTCCTATTTATTGCACAAGTTTAGGTCAGGTCAGATCAGAGAGTTTAATGTGCACATTCAGAGCAAGCTGTTGTAGTGCACGCCTGTCCTGGCTGCAGGTGTCGGCCTCAGCTGGTTCCTCCGTCCAGCACAGAAAAGGGGTGGGGAGGGTGAAGGGGAACCGCTTGCACTACCAGGTGCAATGGAGCACCTGCAGTCCGACCATGATTGGTAACAGGCGGAGGGGTTGTTTGGTGTTATGGAATTTTTACTTCCAAAGGATGAGTCCAAAGAGAAATGGTGCCCATGTACGAGAAGAGAATTAAGCACATTTTTTAATGGTCCGCTTACTGCAGAAAAAGAAAAAAGGGAATTCTTCATTTAAAAGTTCCGGTCCATATCGCACATATGTGTAATACAAAATAAATTTATGACTGAACAGGTGTGTAACAAAGATATTAAAGTAGTATTAACATTTTACGCACATCCACTGTTTCCATAACACTGGTTCCACTTGTGACGACATCCTCAACAATCAGACACTTCTCTCCTTGCTCAAAACGACCCTCGATTAACTTCTTTGTCCCATAATCCTTGGCTTCTTTCCTTCGAATTAACATAGGTAAGTTTTGCTTCACACAAATGCACTGAAAAACAATGTATTTTGTTTACAAGTAATTGTATCAATGAAACTAAGATAGAAAGTACATTTTTCTGGCTGAATCTATGGTGGTTTTCCTACACAATTTAGTATGCAATTTTTCTTTTTGAACCAACATTAGACAGGCATCCAAATAAGTCAAGAATGGTTGTTCAGGTTACCAGGAGAAAAAGGGGCTGGACGTAGCCCAGTGGTACAGTGCTCGCTCGATGCGCGACAGGACTGGGATCTGTCCCTGTAGGTGGGCCCATTGGGCTCTTTCTGATTCCAGCCAGTGCACCATGACTGGTATATCGCAGGACATGGTATGTACTACCCTGTCTGGGGGATGGTGCATATAAAAGATCCCTTGTTGCTAATCGAAAAAAGCAGCCCATGAAGTGATGACAGCAGGTTTTCTCTCTCATTATCTGTGTGGTCCTTAACCATATGAAAACACCATATAACCATAATTAAAATAAAATGTGTTGAATGTGTCATTAAATAAAACCTTTCTTTCTTGCAGTTTTTTTCAAAAGAAAATCGAGAACCGTATTTAATTTTCCACAAAATCTTATTAAACTAAAATTACACAACCGAAACTTTGATCCAGTCAGAGTTATTTAGATACATTTTGTACACATACTTAGTCTCAGTACAGTGAGAATCGTGACATGACTTAGTAACAAAGTATCAGTCTGTCAATGCATTTTTATTATAATAATAATGGAAATACATACAAATGTCATAACGTGTAGGTTACCAGCTCTGTAGTTTGTGGCAACCTGTACATGGCTATTCTGGCGCCTGTTTAGATCAGAAAGCCAGGCTAGTACAATTTTAATATAGCCTCAATGAGGTAATCAGGGCTAGCTCGGGCAATCCATAAATTCAATAAATGCAAATTTCAAAAACAATTAGCAAATTTTATTTAAACTTGGTGAAATAGTTAGATGTAATAATTCACATATTATTAGAAACTAACTGGGTTTCTGATACTTTAGTGATATTTTATGCTAATCCAGAGATAAACCTGGTCTTTTTTCTTGTTTTTTTTACATTAAAAATTATAAAAATCATAAATGAAGTCATGTTTGGTTTTTAAC
>JAECMU010207307.1:0-24869 GCA_016106625.1 Dracogyra subfuscus
AGGTGCACCACATAGCTAACATGACTTGAGAGACTTTAATTTTAAATTATTACATACAACCCAACAACTCCACAATTCATCCCCAACCACCTATCATCATAATATCAATTATCATTGTTAACAAGGTTTTTTGTATCCATATATAATAACTAAAATGAAAATAATAATTATAAAATAAAAGACCACCAACAGATTGAACACTAAAATGTAAATCAAGCATCCTTTGGGGTGGAATGTAGCCCAGTGGTAAAGCACTCGCCTGATGTACAGTGGGTCTAGGATCATTGGACTATTTCTCATTCCAGCCAGTTCCATCTGTCAGACGATGCACATAAACGATTCCTTGCTACTAGTTTAAAATATGCAGCAGGTTTTCCTCTAAGATTAAGACGATGTCAAAATTACCAAATATCTGACATCCAATGCTCAATGATTAATAAATCAATGTGCTCTAGTGGTGTTGTTAACAAACTTTAAATTTAGGAAACACCTTTTGAAAGCTCAGTTACAGTACAAAATCTTAGTTAAGTATATTCAGAAAAATTAAGCAATTTATGACCAATATGATATATTTTTTAATTCCAACTGCAAAGACATAGCTGTCCATTCTTGTTCAAATTTATAGTGCTGGGTCCCATTTTACGAAGCGATTTTACCACTAAGATCACCTTAAATGCATTGCTACCTTATGCACTTAAGGTGATCTTAGCGTTAAGATCGCTTCGTAAAACGGGGCCCTGATATTTTGGGGTTATTTTGGCACAGGCAAAAACAACCCAAAATCTAAGTATTTATTATTATTCATGCTTACAATTATTCATACTGACTTGCTTAAATTTTTTCTGGGGAATATAATTTAATCAATAACAAAGATTTTTATGAGTAGTGTTTTCAAAAAGACTTGTTAAAACACACTGCAAATAATATATTTTAATCAAACATACCTACATGTATACACACAAATCCGAGAAGAAAAACTCCAGAACATGTACTGCAACATTGTTTTTCATTAATGCACACATTACAGGAAAATTAACAGTATTACTAATAAATTTAAAGAAACATGGCAGAACACAAAAGACAAGTTACCAATAATCTTTATTATACCTTCTGTTTTACTATTTCATTATACTCCTTATTTCTCTCTTTCTCCAGCCGTTTGCGTTCATTCTCATACTGCCCGACAGGCAGAAGTTGTTCTTGGGAAGGTTCCCGCCAAGTGCGGTTACCCTTCTGCTGCATGTTCTAATAAAACATAGTTTATAGTTATGAAAGGGGTTCAGGACAACAGCCCCTTATTAAACAGTAATTAAAAGTAACTGAGACAACATGTTTAGGTACTATATATATTTCCATTGCTCAAAAACTGTGTTTAAGGAAAACAGGCTTCGTAAATTCAGTCCTTTCTGTTCCTCAGATGTGCCACTAACAATTAAGCTATGAGGTTAAATAATGACACTACAAATGTGCAACAAATTCAGATCATAGCAGTTTGAAATGAAAAGACACATTCTACTTTTCATCATTATGAACTTATCAATGTAGAAATGTTTAGTCCAACCTATCCATACCCATCTTCCTTTACATAAAAAAAAATATATGATCTTGTTAAAACACAGAGCTTACATTCTAAATTTGAAATGAATTAAGTTTTGATTTTTTAGTTGTAGAAAGTATTCAATATATTTTACTAATAACCATTATTCATGACAATGCTGCAAGAATGGATGTAACAGTAAGTGACTGTACTAGGGGAAACGCTAAATCATGCAATTCATGAATCCTGAATCCAACAGCACATATACACACAGGCACATAATCAGTAAACCATTAAAAACAAGAAGAACTGAAATCAGGAGCCAATCTATCAAACACAAGTAATTTGCCTTGTAACCATGTAACCAAGACACAGTTTGGATACGTTTTTCAAATAAGTATTTAAATAACAAACAAATAATCATACACTCACACAGAAAATAAGACTGGTATGCAAGTCTACTGTTATGGCCAACAATGGTACATTGTATATATTAGAAACAGTATGCAACTAGTGTACTTCAGCAGGAATCTTTTGACATAGGTCAACTCAAGTTGAGAACTACTGGGTACTATAAGATCTACTTAATGGTTTCAATTTAACCATATTGTGGAGAAATATTTATTTGCTTAAGAACCCATTAGTTTTAAAACAATAATTGGAATAAAATATGGTCAGAATTGGAAAATGGTATATACCTTTTGCTGAACTATCTCATTATATTGAATATTTCTCTCTTTCTCCAGTCGTTTGCGTTCATTCTCATACTGCCCGACAGGCAGAAGTTGTTCTTGGGAAGGTTCCCGCCAAGTGCGGTTACCCTTCTGTTGCATGTTCTAATAAAACACAGTTTATAGTTATGAAAGGGGTTCAGGGCAACAGCCCTGATTAAACAGTAATTAAAAGTAACCAAGACAACATGTTTTGGTACTATATGCTTGTAACTACATACATTTCCATTGCTCAAAAACTGTGTTTAAGGAAAACAGGCCTAAAAAATTCAGTCCTTTCTGTTTCTCAGATATGCCACTAACAATTAAGCTATTGAGGTTAAATAATGACACTACAAATGTGCAACAAATTCAGATCATAGCAGTTTGAAATGAAAAGACACATTCCACTTTTCATCATTATGAACTTATCAATGTAGAAATGTTTAGTCCAACCTATCCATGCCCATCTTCCTTTACATAAAAATAAAATATGATCTTGTTAAAACATAGAGCTTACATTCTAAATTTGAAATGAATTAAGTTTTGATTTTTTAGTTGTAGCAAGTATTTAATACATTATTCATGACAATGCTGCAACTAAGAATGGATATAACAGCAAGTGATTGTACTAGGGGAAATGCTAAATCATGCAATTAATGAATCCTGAATCCAATAGCACATGTACACACAGGCACATAATCAGTAAACCATTAAAAACAAGAAGAGCTGAAATCAAGAGCCCACCTATCAAACAGAAGTAATTTGCCTTGTAACCATGTAACCAAGACAGAGAGAAAACACTTGCAAACACAACACTTGGAGCTCAAAACCTGTTCATTTCAATCTATCACTTAATGTAGGAATCAACAACATACATGTAGGACTTCATTTTCAACAACACAGTTTGGATACGTTTTACAAATAAGTATTTAAATAACAAACAAATAATCATACACTCACACAGATAATAGACTGGTATGCAAGTCTATTGTTATGGCCAACAATGGCACATTGTATATATTAGAAACAGTATGCAACTAGTGTACTTCAGCAGGAATCTTTTGACATACATGTATGTAAACTCAAGATGAGAACTACTGGGTACTATAAGATCTACTTAATGATTTCAGTTTAACCTTATTGTGGAGAAATATTTATTTGCTTAAGAACCCATTAGTTTTAAAAAATAATTGGAATAAAATATGGTCAGAACTGGAAAATGGTATATACCTTTTGCTGAACTATCTCATTATATTGAATATTTCTCTCTTTCTCCAGCCGTTTGCGTTCATGCTCATACTGCCCGACAGGCAGAAGTTGTTCTTGGGAAGGTTCCCGCCAAGTGCGGTTAACCTTCTGTTGCATGTTCTAATAAAAATCATTGTAAAGTTATGAAAGATGGCTAGATACTGCTTTAACTTAATGATCTAACTTAGTAGATAAATGTTAGCAACTAAATAAACAGGTTTATATGGATCTTATAGTTTAAGGAAACATGTTGCTCAGAGGATAAAATGCAGTGCATTACACTTAAGGTATTGGTCACTATATTATACAAATGGGGAATAATAGTGCACAAAACGAGGGAAGTAACATGGACACAACTAAGGATGATGGTAAGAATTAATGTAAGCCTCATTCGAAATTATAATCTATAAAATAATAACATACAGGTCACAAGTATCTGTTTTACAACAATTCTTACAGTAGGTATTGGTACCAGTTACAAATAGAACAGATAATATTTTAATTGATAAGTCTAGGAAAATAAAATAAGCAAAACAAATGTTTAACACCAAAGTACAGTACCATACTCTTAAAAAATGGAAATCACAAAAAATATTTGCCATAAATAAAAAGATTGACAATTTCTAAAAACAAATTAAATTAGAGAAATACATGTAGACACAAGTTAAAAATACGTTTATGCACACAAATTTAAAGCCACTGGTCTATGTTTTTAATTATTAAAACAAATTTCCCAATCAAATTAATCACTTATCTACATGTATACTGTCCTATTATTTTACACAAGATCTAAAGATTAATCCATGTATCACATTTCACGAGAAAAGTTATCTTCAGTTTTATTCTACCAACTCTGTCAAGCATATTAAATGCTTTAAAAAGAAAAACTTTTCGTCTAACACAACATGAATAGCCATTAATTGTTGGAAATTACACATTTTTCATAGAACACACTGTCCAAACATACCCATACTGTCAATCAGACGTTTTCTGAATATTTAAATTTAAAATATACAAATTATGTTCGACAGACAAAACCACATTTCACAAAATTGAAATTTAAATCAGTTCCCCTTCTAAGGGTTTTGATCAACATTTCAAAATGGTTTACAAAAAGACAACATCCTATGAGACCCTTGAAAGAAACACTCCATATATAGTTGTTAAATCTGTTCAGCAGATCTTGACATTGTTTCATTTGTAAATCATTAAGAAATCTAGTATCTAGAAATGAAAATTAAAATGAGAGGATGGATAGACTCTATTAACACATGAAAGCAAAACCACTTCCTTCAACAACAAAAGCAGTTATTTTATTTCCAGTTGTACCTTCTCTTTTGTTATCTCATTATACTCCTTATTTCTCTCTTTCTCCAGTCGTTTGCGTTCATGCTCATACTGCCCGACAGGCAGAAGTTGTTCTTGGGAAGGTTCCCGCCAAGTGCGGTTACCCTTCTGCTGCATGTTCTAATAAAACATATAGCATAGTTGTAAAAACTGTAGTGTATCAATGTATCCATTTCATTATATTCCTTATTTATTTATTTCTCCAACCGTTTGCGTTATTCTCATACTGCCCAACAGTTTAATATGTAAGTTTCTTATCAACAAGTGAGGAAACCTGGACACTATCAAAACAAGGAATACAGTAAGACCTCATTAATCTGGACAGTATGGGGAGTTGAGGGGTGGGGGGTTAAGAGTGTCCAGTTTAACAATTATCTGTAGAGCTGAATGGAATGAGAACAAATGTTTTCCCAGAATCACATGACAATAAAAGTCCAAACAGAAATGCAAGTGTACAAAAAGGAAGCAAAGATTATTTAACACTTCATTCCTGGGCATTATAAAACACACCAATAAATAAAATAAACAGAGGTGCGAGAACATTTGCCAAGTGCCTTTTGTCAGCTGACCGGTCTTGACTGATACTGGTTAAATGAACTTCTGTGTTAGCAAGTTATAAATATCAATTTACTGTATTTCTTTCATCTTGGCTTTTAACAAAATGTTTGTATTTGTAAACTGTAGGTAGAGGCCTTAATATAGGATTATGACTGATTGCAATTTCAAACACATGAAATGCATAAATATTTAAATGCAATGAGCCTGGAGCATTTTAGTTACTTTTTTTTTTAACAAAATGGTTTGTTTAACTTGTAGTACATGACCTTTAGTCAAATGAAGAAAATAGTTATTAAGTTTTACCATTCTGGAAGCTGAATATCCTGATTAATGAATACATTTACAGAGCGAGATGTTTGTTTTCTCTTATGCTCGTCCATAAGATGTAGTTACAACATTACTAAAGTCTGCATTAACCATGTCTTACTATATATTCACATTCCAATATACCAAGTTTTGTCAATTTTTTTAAGAACTCAACTACAGGTAGCAGCCAGAGTATAAAGATGACCTTCTTTATAATAAATGGAGAACTTCACACATGATTATTTTAAGAAGTTTCTTGTAAATAAGTTAACACTACAGAATAATTATGTACTAACTCTAGTTTAGATGGTAATCTAGTTTAGATGCTTTGACATCTATATCATTAAATGTGCATGCAATAAACATTAAAGGTTTTCTCTGTTCTTTGTTAATTGGAAGACCAAAACTTCACTCAAATGATTATGTATCACACAGAACACTGTTAACAAACAAGTATTAAAGTACTCAACACATATTATGTTCACACAGCATGGTGCTGGAGTTATCATAAAAAGCATTTCACCTGAGAACACATGTCAATATAAACTTATTCACACCACTAGTCAGCATATTGGTCAATACAAAGTAAGTGTTAAAAACTGCACTAATCAAAATAATGATAAAATTCCAAATAGTCATTTACAAGCATTGAATATTGATGGATACAAAATGGTTACGGCATGTGCACAGTAGTAGTGAAAAAACTCATCACGACAAACTTATTACATGCACAAGGCCATACACACATCAGCTGCAATATATGGTACTTTAAATATCTACACCTTTTCAGACAAATAGCGGTGATATTCTTGTTGTGTTTCCTCCTTGTGTTTTTTGTTTTGGTCGTTGTGTGCACCCAGTGGAAGTCCCTTCTCCGTGGATGGCTCCCGCCATATTCTGTGTGCCTTATCCTGTGACTAGCAACAGAATGGACGTCATCAATAAACTATCAATAATGTATACAAATAGATTACACTGTGTGCAATAAAGATACGCTCAGATCAATGTTTTGCTGACAGCACAATAACTATTGGAAAAGAACAAGTGTGGTACACTCTGTCGAGCAATTAACAACAACCCATTTTATCAAGGCTTCAGAGGCAGTTCAAGTAAAGACAAAATGGAAAAATAAATGTAGTTTCCTCTGTGACTTTTATGGCTAAATAATTTTCTCTGTAGCTAAGGTGGCTATTTATATGTAATCTCTTGTACAGACATCTTTAAGTTTACAATACGATGAAAGTTAAAATTCCAACAGTTCGTCTTGATTCTGACTTGTACACTTGTGCGTCCAAGCTATTACTTGAAGCATTGTAACAGTTAAACAAATAAATATTAATGTTAACTATGTTAAGTACTTTCATACCAAATAGCTAAGTATTCAATTTGAGCCAAAAAAGTAATGGCCAGTTTTATTGTCAACATAAATAACTTAATATGGAAATTTTCACAAAGGACAGTGAAAACTGCTAAAGATTAGCACCTTTTTAAGCACATGTTTCTGTGTATCTTGGTGAAACGGTTTCTGGACATGTTTCTCTCTGAGAGACAGACCCTGATCTGATGATGGTTTTCATCATATTCTACATATCTGTAGACTGCTTAAAAACACTAATTATTATTCCACATATATCAGGAACAAAGTGCTGCTGGTCCATGCAAGTGAAAACGTTTTTCAGATAATAATGAAATCACCACGGGGTGCCTTAGGGTTTAACCTACAAGTATGCAATTTGTTGGATACGGATGCCTTTTATATGACCAATAATAATGTTACTATTCCTTACATATACCACATGGAATGTATGGGAAGGGCACAGTGGAAAACCAGGAAGGGCATTACAGTAATTTTCTTGCTGTTAACAATGTATAATTTTGAGGGCACAAAAGCAAATAAGGAGGGTAATCACAACACATGCTGCTGTTGCCATGGTTCAATTTGAACTCTGAATTCCACTTTGCACCGATTATCATTTTCAATTTAGAAGGTGGAAAATACAAATAGTTTAACTGCAATACTGTTCTATCAGAATCAACTGCTGTAATATCTTTTTTGAAGTACTTTCTATATAGACAAACAAGATTATTCACACATATACTTCTTATAATAATGTTCATGGTTTTAAAGGAGAAAACAAAACGTTACAGCATACTGTAAAAACAAAAAACGTCAACAGCAAAGTCTCTTTTTTTTCAAATCAAAATAATCCACCTTTGCGTTTTTGAACTGCTCGTATTCTCTGCGTTTTTCTTCCTCAAATCTTTTCTTGCTGTCATTGTGTTCACTGAGAGGCAGACCACGCTCTACAGAGGGTTCACGCCATTTCCTACGCAACATGTCTGGGGACTGGGGGGAAAAATGATTGTAATGCATTATGGTCATACCATTCATAAAATAAGAAGACTTTTCTGGTCAGACACCAATTAGCCTCACACTAAACAGATTTGAAAGTTGAGAGAATGTTATTATTTTCATTACAGTTTTTCAAATACATTAACATAAGAAACAATTCAACATGGTGCCTAGGTCTCTGCAAGCATAAGTCACAGCACTGAAGCAGAAAAATCGTAATTCTATTAGATTACGCTACATGTTTAGATTACAAAATATTTTTAAAAAGCATAATAGCATTTATAGCATCAAGATGATTTTTTAAATTTAATATAAGAAAAGTAAAACTGACTTTTGAAACAATAATATTGAAGTTAAACCACACATTTTTTATATCTAAAAAGTACTATTTGGAGTCCAAAACAGTGATACAATTTTAAAGTTTTGAATTTATGTATTACCTTTTGTTTTTCATGTATTCCAATTGGAAGTCCTGTTTCCTTTGATGACTCTCGCCAAAGTCTGCGAGACCTATTCTGTGGCTGCAGGGCATAAAGTTGGTTAAACGTACACTAATTAACACATGAACCATTAATACTAAATGAACCGGTTACAGGGAAATATAATTAAACCTTAAGACACTTTTCAAACATAAGCAACAAGGAGTCATAACTGAAGCACAAAAAAACACTTCCAATATTCTGGCGAGTTGGTATTTTAACTCATAAACAAATTATGTTCACCAATATCCTGTGCAATTGTACATCAAAGAGCAAATGATGATGTTTTATTTATTGTTTTAATTAGTAACAACTGTTTACAAAACATGATTCAGCATATTCTATCCAAAATAATGATTAACATCATATATGGTGATACATTAATGAATAAACAAAACAAACTAAAGTTAAGGACACACAATCAAATCAAACTCCATGTTAGTACAAACAACCACAATAAATCCGGTAGAAAAACAAAGGGAACATTCATTTAACAATAACAGAACATTATGTAATCATATTTAATATTCTCATGGTCCTCTTTTATCTTAAGCAAGCACCATAGGATACTTAACATTCATCCAGTATTCTCCTTCATGTCTGAAATCCAGATAGCCATCCAGAGGACAGAAGGCACCAAGAGACCCATATAATAGGTCAGCTGAAATCAAGGGCCCGGCCATGCTTATAAAATGTTTAAGAGTCCAGGGTCAATCTCTAATGACATCACACATACAATCTGTATGGCATTGTCATGATATTAGTGTTTCAGACTCTATAGTCTCGAGTATAGACTCTGACAGCTGAAATCCAGATATCCATATCAAAGGACAACTAAAATCCCAATACCTATATTATATATGAGAGCTATAATCCAGACACTCATACCACAGGACAGCTGCAATCCAGACACTCATAACATTGGACAGCTGTAATCCAGATACTCATACCATAGGACAGCTGTAATCAGATACTCATACCATTGGACAGCTGTAATCCAGATAGCCATACCATAAGACATCTGTAATCTAGATAGCCATACCATAGGACAGCTGTAATCCAAACAGCCATACCATAGGACAGCTGTAATCCAGATACTCATACCACAGGACAGCTGTAATCAGATGCCCACATCACAGGATAGCTGTAATCCAGATACCATATAATAAGACAGTGGTAATCCAGATAGCCATACCATAGGACAGCTGTAATCCAGATACCCATACTATAGGACAGCTGTAATCCAAATAGCCATACCATAGGACAGCTGTAATCCAGATAGCCATACTATAGGACAGCTGTAATCCAGATAGCCATACCATAGGACAGCTGTAATCCAAATAGCCATACCATAGGACAGCTGTAATCCAGATACCCATACCATAGGAGAGCTGTAAAGTGTAATCCAGATACTCATACCATAGGACAGCTGTAATCCAGATAGCCATACCATAGGACAGCAGTAATCCAGATAGCAGTAATCCAGATACCCAAATCATAGGATAGCTGTAATCCAGATACCCATATAATAAGACAGCAGTAATCCAGATACCCATATCATATGTCAGCTGTAATCCAGATACCCATACCAAAGAACAGCTCTAAAAAAATCAGATACCTGTGGTATTCTGAAATCCAGATAAACATACGACTTGATACCAAATATCCTGATTGATACACTGATATTTAATCAAGAGAAACCTACTACATTAAATGTCAAATACACATGGACACTTTACAAGATCCTGAGAATTTAACCACCTCTGTGCATATACCATATTATACATGTGGGTCACCATAAATCCATACAAGTAAACTGTAGAAGATCCAAAATCCTGATATTCACACCAATACTTAGAGTAATCAAAGTCATCAGAATTATAATTCATGTTATAAATATAGGACATGAAAACTGTAGAATATTAGAAATCCTGATAAGACACCAAATACTTGAAGAGTCATCAGTCACTAAAACTATAATCATGCAGCAATAAAACTCGAAATGTATGCAACCATTTCACATGACATCACAGCACACGTTGTAATACATCCACACCAGATCAGACTGGATAACAATTTAACTTTAAAAAATACTGACCATGCAAATGCAACATTCCAACTTTCACCTTTTATCACCCACCTTTCCAATGCGTGTGAAAAAGCTTTGGATGTTTAATAGAAAAAACAATCCAATTTACACAACTAAACATAAGCCAGAATACTCTTGACTAGCATGTTGCATTTCCATTACTTACTTAATTTCATAAAGTTTCATAAATAATTATATTTTTGCAAATGTAGATTATTTGACATGATGCAATTATGATATCTCTAATTCTACATACCTAAATTACTCTGAAGATGGCAAATCATAACGTCACCATTGTTGCTATCGTAAACAACTGTAAATATGAATCTCATCACAAAGCACTCAAGTTGATAGGTTTAATACAGAAAATCAATTAAAACTGACATGCGTAACAGCCTTCGGACAGAATACCTTATTATAAAATCATACATGTCTTTCACACTCAGTACGTAATTAATACATGCAGAACCTGATTGTCTGGTGCAAGTAGCGATCGATTGCTGGCTTTTTATTTACATCATCAATGCAATTTCTACAGATCAAAACACAACCACTTTATAAGGTTCATATATTTACATTACCGGAAAATAAATATTTCTTGGTTTTTAAATGCTGATCAAAACTGAACAAGAACCAAAACAAAACTGTATAATTTCAAAATTACTAAACATAATGGTGCAATTCAGGAATGTTGGAAGTGTTGTACTGATTCCGTGAAGGTGATTTTAATAACATACACATGTTGGTTTTCAATTCCACAAAACTCTGTTGTGGCCCATGGACAATAAACAGAAGCATAGTATTTTTCTGAAATGTTATCCAGTTATATTACTAAAACTATCACTAAGGAGTCTACAAGCTTGCAGTTCAACACAGAAATGAGGAATACAGCTTGTCAACTCACTTTATAAATTCCAAACATCACACACAAACTGGATTAACATAGAAAAGCTGTTAAAATATGCCACATATCCATTCTCACCACATTCAGAGTTTATCTTATAAAATTTACATTTCCATGTAGGACATCAGCTGAACTCACTTAACACAGTGAATACACAATGGTCAGTGATAATCATTGGTTGAAAAGGTTATTACTAAGAGGTACTACTCCTATATGCCGATGTAAACCAATAATCATGCCACAGCACAGAAAGACTCTTCATTTTGTACACTATAAACCAACACACTTTCAAAACTAAATTGTGTTGGTTTATAGTGTACAAAACTAAATTACTGGCCTCGGTGGCCTAGCGGTTAAGTCGCCGGAAAACAGGCTGGTAGGTACTGGGTTCGTAGCCCGGTACCGGCTCCCACCCAGAGCGAGTTTTTAAGGACTCATTGGGTGGGTGTATGGCCGCTACACCCTCTTTTCTCTTTCACTAACAATAACAACTAACCCACTAATTTCTATTCTGTCCTGGACAGACAGCTCAGATAGCTGAGGTGTTTGCCCAAGACAGGCGTGTGCTATAACAGCTTGCTCTGAATGTGCACGTTAAACAAAAAAGTAAAGTAAAGTAAAGTAAAGTAAAGTAAAGTAAAGTAAAGTAAAACTAAATTGATTTCACATATTTTAGGAAGTAGGCTGTTATTCTTACTTTGCAATGTAAGACTGGACATCAGGTAAAACACACATCAATAAATACAATACAAATCAAACTGCTGTTGTCAAATGTTAAATATGCATCCATTAGGACAAATTAAAACCAGTAAACAAGGTGTACACTAGTGGTTAGTATAACAACACATACACGCTGAGTTGGAAGAAACGTAGAGAGGAATACTCTTAAACCATCAACCAAATCAAAGTAAAGGATGTTAAACAACAGTACTATATATTGTCCAGACAGAAGCTACTAGGTATAGACAATTATGACACCTGTGGGTAAATACTGCCACCATAAGATACAGAAGGGTTCTTTTGTATTTATTTCCATTACATACAGAAGAACAACTACTGCTAGTAACTGAAGAAAATATAAAGTGTACTGAACATGTAAAAAGAACTGTTCTGCTACAAAGATATATTCTTGGCACCATGATAGGGATAAGTAACAATCACATAGAGATGATAGTGAAATAGCTGGAAATATTAGTTACCTTTTTTTTGTTACTTTAAAACTATTACTCTTCATGTGGTGTTCAATGCCTAATTACACAAAAACATCATGACACAAAAGTGACAAAATAACTCGAGTTTACAACTGTTTCATTCTGTATTAACAGTATACCTCTGTTGCATTTTCACTGTTTCAGTCTCTCATCTCAGGAAGTCTAGGCCCAACTTACAGAATATGAAATGTATTGCATAGTTCAAGCCAAGCAATGTTAATAAGTGACAGTAATGATAGTGAGATAATACTCTCTATGGATTGCTAAAGGGCAAAAATAGGTACTACAGATCTACAACTAGTTGCACAATGGCATCTGACAACATCTGGTGTGGATATTAAAGCAATTGGGAGGTTACGCAGGTTAGTAGCAGACATCTGGTGTGGATGTTACAGCAATTGGAGGTTACGCAGGTTAGTAGCAGACATCTGACAACATCTTGTGTGGATGTTAAAGCAGTCAGTTTATGCAGGTTAGTAGTAGACATCACATGAAATTACAAACATCACAACTAGTTGTTGCACAATGGCATCTGACAACATCTCGTGTGGATGTTAAAGCAGTCGAAGGTTAGTAGCAGACATCACATGAAGTTAAGACATCACAACCAGTTGTTGCACAATGACATATGACAACATCTGGTGTGGATGTTAAAGCAGTCAATTTATGTAGGTTAGTAGTAGACATCACATGAAATTAAAGACATCACAACTAACTGCACAATGACATCTGACAACATCTGGTGTGGATGTTAAAGCAGTCAGAGGTTATGCAGGTTAGTAGCAGACATCACATGAAGTTACAGACATCGGACATCACAACTAACTGCACAATGGCATCTGGCAACATCCTTTGTGGATGTTAAAGCAGTCGGAGGTTATGCAGGTTAGTAGCAGACATCACGTGACATCACGCTGTACCTGGTTTCCTGCATCGGCTGCATGCATTTGCCTCCACACCTCTTGGTACGCAGCCTTCTCACTTTCATCTTCTCGGTCGACTCTCCTGTGCAAATCTCCATCTCTATGACCAATATTGTTAAGTGCTTTCAAGTCATGCTACAACAAATGAGAGCACAAAAATGACAAGCTTAACTAGACAAAACTAAAGTTTCCTTTAAAAACAAAAATCTTTTGGGGTCTTTTGTCTTCCCTTTTGATCTTAAAATCAAACTGTTTTGATCGACTGCATCCAGTTATAGGCACTACATTTTATTAAAGCAATATCAAACACTTTAAAATCATACAAAACAGAAAACATGTATATAGAAACAATTTCAATACGACTGCTCATCATAGAGCTACAAACTGATCCTGAGAATTCAATCCAGAAGATGTAACATAGCATACATGTACAGTTTACAACTTGAACAAATATTTGACATAAAACTCATTAAGACGAATCATGCTGCCAATCATCAACATAACAGTTGCCTTTAATCAGTACACAAAGCTTAATTCTGAAGTGACATTATACACTTCCAAGTAACAACTTTCAGGAATGATCCATTTCAAAGACATCTTAAACCTGTTAGTGTTATTTCATTCAACACACTCAAAAAACATTATTTTATTAAATTATTTAACACACACATCAACCAGTTAGGAAGGTATGAGAATGCTTTTAGAAAGAAAATAAAGTATGAAAGGTTAATGTTAGCACTTTGTAAAATACCCATTTTTGGTAAATACAACAGAGAACACATCTGAAGACCTACATATAATTGTAAACAAGTAGGTAAAATAATGCCCCATAGCAAATACATTGTTTATGCTTTGGAGACACTAAATATTCATTCTTCCATTTTTTCATTCATTTATTCATTCATGTCAAACAACAATTTTCAGTGCTTGAAATAGCGGCCTCCGAAAAGCAAGAAGCGTCAATTTTTAGACCTAGCAGGTGAAATCACCTGTTAAAACCATAAACAAAAATTGCAGGTAATTTTTCAAGAGAGAGATGAATGTATCCTAGCTATTTAGCCAGCGATTTTTAATTTCATACTGTTTTAAAATAGATCTCTGAGGTTCTAATTTTTCACACACTGTCCCAAACCCTCTCATCACCCTGTGCTGTGTTATTTCCAGCAGGCCATAGTTATTTCTTAGCCAGTCATGTATTTGAGGTGCATTTTAAAGAAAATAACAGCAGGCCATATACTTCCTATTTCAAACCATGCAGTACCTAGTTAAACTACCATTAGCAGTACCTACTGGAAATATATTTATTTTATTATATACATAGCTACTGATTAATAGACTGGCCACGTGGACATGCAAATAACACTTATTCACAACGTGAGGCGGATCAACTGAACAAAAGTGGCTGAACACATTTGGTTCTAAAAATCAAGACCAGAAAAAAATATTTTGCAAATGTTTTCGCCAAACCGGAAATTCTTTCGCTAATGTTTTTATTTTTGCAATTGGCGACTTTGGCAAACGACAGCGCGAGCCCCGCCAGCAATGAAATATATAGATCTACGGAAACCATAAAAGTCATGTACTCGAAAAAGAAAAAACCCACGAAATAGGCTCTATATATGGAATATACTGTAATTAACCAGTCATCTTCAAGTCATTCTACTCACATCATCAAATGTTAAGGGTTTATTAACATCTCGTGGTTCACATCTGACAATGTCAAGTAGATAAAAAAACATATACCACTGAAGCATATATATATATATACACATACATATACAAAATGTATATAGCACATATTGTTCACATAGAATTGAAAAGTAGAACATAAATAAATGAAATGAATATATATTGGAAGCAAATAGTCACAATACACAATAATGAAAAAAGCATGTTTTTGTGACTAAAACTGCAAACAATACAACACATTCAGAATTTTGCAAGACATTTATTTGTCCACATCAGAGGAGGAACATTACAACAGAACAGAAAGAGATTTTTGGATTTACCAATCCAGATTAAGCAGTATACCTCCGGGTCTTGTTGCCAGAGCGGTCTGGGTGAAGCGGCCTGGTACTGGCCGGCTTGTGGATGTGTTTCATCATGCCTGTAGTCTTTCCATCTTTCTCTGTCAGGTAATGGCTGCCTGGTTTGGTCTGCAGGTTCCTGTGTGTACCGTTTAAATCTGCCGTCAGTGCCGTTATACTGTGTATAGTTCACAGGTGGCTCGTCCATCATGTATGCCACGGTTTCTTGTTGACTGTGTTTCAGTCGATCAAGAAGTTCCTCTATTGATGGACGGCGACCAGACTTGTCATATGTTGGCTGAAACAAAAACAAAGATTTTAAAAATAATATTATAATTCAATCTGCATATAATCAAATATCATTTTAATGAAAATTTGTAATTTAAACCAAGATCGAAAATTTTACTATTAAAAATTAACCAAAATAATATGTCTAGTTTGAAAATTTATATACAAGTGAAATATCTAAAAATGTAAATGAAATAAATACTATCAGTTAAAAGTAACTTTATCACCAGCATGCTTTCTTTTTTGAAATATTGTTTCTTTAATCTTTGCTTCAGTTTAAAAAATTTCACAACAGTTTCATTTAATATCAACTGGAGTAACATGGGACCTCGTTCTTTATTTTATTACAGGTATACGACTAATAATTGAGCTTTTTCTAATTATTTTGCCAAACTATAAATGTATAAGAATTTTTTTATAATTACAGAGCATCTAGATTATGGTAGCCCCACTCCATTGGCTAATTATATTCAATGCTGGGCTAGTAAATAACCATGCCAGACAGCTAGTGAATTTAATTTTTGTCAAATGTTGAAGCTAAGTCTATTTGTAAATATGAATACCCTGCCTACACCTCAGGCCCCCAGTGTTAGTATTTTAAGCTCGATCTCCCTCTTTTGGCAACATGTCTGATTATTACTATTATTTTAGTAAAATTGTATTAACTTTAAGTGAAGTAGTGCTAGTGAAATTTTTATTGTTGTTAGTAAAAAAATTAAATCGCTAATCTAAAGACTAGTGGATTGATTTTATAAAAATTGTTGAAGACCTGAATTATTATAAAAAAAATTAAGGATACACACATACAACGTGAGATGTATGGGAAAGTTACTGTGGAATACTATGTATTAGGGGCATAACTGTAAGTAAGTTGGGCAACCATGGCACTTGCCACGGTTAAATTCGAACTCCTTATGCCAATAAATTATTGTTCGTTGTTAGCAGGAACACATATATACCTGTTTACTGTGTTTTTCATCATATCTGCCCTGATAGTTTTGATCTGGTCTAAGTTCTGGCTGGACCACATGACTGTCTTCTGGTCTCTGTTTAGGTGGAGCTACAGTTTTCTGAAGGATTTCTGATGAATGCTGCTGCAACAATAGTCTATCACGCTCGGCTTTTTGCTGGAATTAAAAAATAAATATCCACATTATGATTAATTAGCAAACACGCGTAATTGTATATACAACAAATATCCAATGTTACAGTTTAACACATCAGGAATGAGATCTGTATATCAGTGATATCTGTAATCACCAACAAACCAATAGTTTTTACCTGCACATGGTGCAGGCTTTAAATGTCATTATCTCAAGTATTGAGGGATTCGAACCAACAAGCCCAAGATACTGGTGGCTCAAGATAAACATAATACTCTGATCTGACAGTATAACAACAGAAGTCGAGAACATGATGTTTGACTGCATAATAGTACATCTTAACATATAATGCTATTTCATAAACATTAATTTGTAATTAAAGTCCAAACCAAAATGTTAACAACTACGAAAAAGTGCTCTCCTACCTTTATTTTTGATCAGGGTTTTATTTCTGAAATTTGACTTGACTCCCATGGCTTTCAATTTGGGAATTTTTGCGTTGTTTTACAAAATAATTGAGAATTTTGTGTTCCCTTTCAAAATCTTGTTAAAAGCCACAAAAATATTGATTGTTGTTTATTCTTATCAAAAGCGATCAATGATTTAATAAAAATCAATAGAAAAGAGCTTCAAGAATATTAAAAGGAAACAAATACAAATTGGAAAGTTTTAGCATTCATATTGGGATTTTTCTAAACTCCAAATTGGAAAAAAAAAACGACATAGCCTTGGGGAATGGTGCCGATATTCGGAGTCTAGCAATATAGGTGATAAAACCCTGTTGATTATATTTTACCCACATTTTATCCAGATAGAAATCTTGAAAAAACCATTACAATGACAGAGATTCCACATACTAGATGATAACTATGTCACCTATATCGACTTCACTGTGATCACATAGGGCAAAAAGCATGTAATTTTGTGCCGGCTGCCATTTTGACTTGTTATGGAATATTCTCCAAGAGGGGTGAAATGATATGACTTAATCTAACAACGTCATAAAATGTTATGATTTAAAAGCAAACATGATGATGTCATATTAATTTTCTTTTTTTTTCTTTTTTTTAATGATACCACTAGAGACCATTTATTTTACATTAATTATGTCACATACTTTGGAGGCTTTCACCCCTCTTGAAGAGTATTCCATAAAAAATACAAAATGTCAGACGGCAGAAAACTGCATGTATTTTGCCCTATGCTATCTCAGCAAAGTCGATACTGGCGACATGGTTACCGTCTCATATGTGTGGAATCTGTGTCAATGTATTGGTTTTTTCACAACTTGTGTCTGGACAAAAATTGGGGGAAATGTAACGGTAATTAAAAGTAGGAGAGTATTTTATTGTAGCTGTTAAGCCCTGAAGACACACACCTCATCGAGGATCCTCTTGTACTCCTGCTGCTTCTTATAGCGGAGGATTCTCTGAGTCTTCTCGTAATCCTCAGCAGAGATGTTCTCTGCACTCACTGCAGGCTTCGTTCTCTGCTTCTGACTAGCTTTCTTCTAGTTAAGGAAAAATACATAATGATATCATGATAGCAAGATAATTTATTTTAATTAAATTAATTACATTATGATATCTCCATAATGTAACATTCCTCTATCATAATTTATTTGTAATGCATTATAACCTGTATGCATAATCAGAGAACTAATGAGCTACAAGGAGTTGCAGAAATAAGGCTTAAGTACTTAGGTTTATGGCATCAATTCCCCAGGACTCATACTTAAAGGCAATGACGGCAATTATGGCAATCGACACAGCTGCGATATGAATAGCACATACTAAATGAGTGGTCATTTGATACCATTTATCTTTCACTGATAAAATAAATGCAGTATGAAATGTGAGGATACATATTATGACACAAGGTGAGATGGGATGAATTGAAATAAAACTGCCTGGGATCGGATGAAGGAAAGATGATATGAATTGATATGAAATGAAGTGAACTGAGATGCTTTTGAATGGGATGAGATGAGATTGAATTTTTAGAGATGCCCTGGGATGGGATGAGATGGAATTTTTAGAGATACCTCGGGATGGAATATAATGGTATGTTTAGAAGTGCCCTGGGATGGAATATGTTAGAATTTTTAGAGATGCCCTGGAATGAGATGAGATGGAATTTTTAAAGATGCCCTGGGATGAGATGAGATGGAATTTTTAGAGATGCCCTGGGATGGAATGTGATGGAATATTTAGAGATGTCCTGGGATTGAATATGATAAAATAATGAAGAGATGCTCTTGGATAACAAATGTGATGGAATGTTATGAGAAGTTTTGGGATGGAATGGAATGGGATAAGATGCTTAGGAATGGATAAGATGGCAAAGGAAGGGATGGGATGAGATGTTTAGAGATGTTTTGAGATAGAATGAAATGGGATAAGATTGGAAGAGATGAGAATGGATTAGATGAGATGCTTAGGTATGGCTCACTGATGAGAAAGTTCATGGATGGGTTGAGATGTTTAGAGACAGAATGAAATGAGATGAGCTTGAAAGAGATGATATACATCAAGATATGTTGTAAGATGGTTTGGCAGCTGGATGAGATTGTTAAAGCTGGTTGAAAACCTACAGTAACTGAATGTTTTAATGGCTGCATGAGTTGTTTTAAAATTCAGCCGTGTCATTCTAATTTATGAAAATGGGACTGATGTCAGTAAAGTTTAGAATCTAAAAGTAAAGTAAATGATGGGTTTAACCAAACAGATATATAATTGCAAATCCAAAGTCAATGAAAGGAAAACAAATATATATATGGGTAGTTGTTTGGTAACTAGGTGTGATGCCAACAAACAATGTAAGAACAATGAATGTTATGGAGCACTCTCTTGGTGCATGTATTGATATGTGTGTGGTTGTGAAGACAACCAATGGTAAACACAGATAATCAATACCTAACAGCAATTGCTCTACTTAAGGATGTAAAAGCTTAATTCCAGTTTAACATGGCAATGTTTACTTTTACTGTTAAGCTGCTTGACAAGTAGCTCTGATGTGATCAATGGAGAATAAGCAATGTAGTTACAATGGCAAATTACAGATATTCAAAACAATTCACTGTCATTAACTGCTGAATCAAATATATGACAGCAAAATGAAATCTGGGACTTCTGATCATAAGCATTCTTTATGTGTCACGGTGAATAAAAAATTAAACATTTGTCTATGGCTAGTCTAGATATATAATGCATAATTAAAAATAAATAAAAGACATCATAAATTCGAACAAAAACTCAATTAATCAGATATTGACGTATGCAAATCATGGAGGTACAGTGTCCAATATGGTGCCTGTTCTTATTAGTTAGTAATAATATAATATGCTGTTCAAAGTAAATAGGGGAAATATCATTTTAAATATGAATAATTTATAAATGAAACAAGGTAAAAAGACTCAAAATAAGAAAAAGAAATGTTTTATTTAATGATGCACTCAACACATTTTATTTACAGTTATATGGTGTCAGACATATGGTTAAGGACCACAGATATTGAGAGAGGAGACCCGCTATCACCATTTCATGGACTACTATTTTTGATTAGCAGCAAGGAATCATTTATATGCACCATCCCACAGACAGAATAGCACATACCACAGCCTTTGATGTACCAGTCGTGGAGCACTGGCTGAGTGAAAAATAATGTAATGGGCAAGACTGAAAATAAGTGCATGATGTAAGGTAATCTTCTTACTCATGGCAATTCAAAACACAGAACAAGAAGCTTGTGACAGGATGACGTATGTGTAAGAGGTGTCCATCTGAATAAAACACTTGGAATGTGTACATCACGTCAACACTGTGAAAATAAACTTTTGGTTTGTGATTGGCGCATTGTCAAAGAGCACCCAAATGCAATCACACCACAGTTGAGGTCATTTGCACCGAATGTCCTCCCTCAGATGCCTCAAAGCATTACAGTAGAACTTGGCGTTGATAGTATGACAATGAGGTATGAATTCATGGTGCACAATCCCACAAATGTTGAAGAAAATAACAAGCATGCACTTAGGTGAGCTTCTGACCTGCCTCGCCTTCTTCAGTTTTGGAGAGTGCAGTCTCTTTGATTGCGAAGACTGCTGTTTGGTCTCTGGATGATCCTGGACATGAAGTCTGGGTCATCCAGGGCCTGTTGATGGAGTTCATCACAAACTTCAACACGGTGCTGCTTTAGCTCGTGATTCAGGAGCCTGGGCACAAACTTGGTAGCGACAGGGTGCATGTTCAGATGTGATGATTGTGTGAACTGTTCCAAATGACACGTTGATGACGTCAGAAACTTCGTTGATGGTGATCCGACAATTTCAGGAGTTGTGCTCGTGGTGGGTTGCTCTGACCTCTCATCAATCTCTAGTGACATTCTGCCCCTCTTAAAGCAAGAATGCCACTCAAAACACCTCGCCCAGCTCATTGCTTTGTTGGTTTGCCTAAGCATTTCAAGGGTTTCCGTTGCTGATTTCCTCAGTTTGACACAGAATATGATGTTTGCTCTAGCTCTGCTCAAGTTTCAGGTCTATAGTAAATTTGCAATATTGCGACATCTTAACAACTAGAACATCTCAGGGCTCTGGGCATGTTGCAAGTTGGCACCAGTAGAAAAATGTGGCCTGTATGTTCAAGGGCCAATACTACCATAACATAGATTATAGCACCCTTCACAAGGCAAGCTGACCAATGTTTTGTTTTTCAGGACGACAACATCCATGCTCAGCATAGATGACTGGTCACTGCGTACCTGCTACAGCAAAGAGCCCAGAACCAAACTTTTTGAACATGTGTGAGATATCATCGGACAACGTCTCTGAAACTATCAATATCATCCAACCAATTTGGTAGAGTTAAGTGCTTTCGTGACGTTTCCAGCTTTCGTGACGTGACTTAACTGCACCTGAAAAAGACATGGCGGCGGCGTCCAAACAACGCAAAAAAGTTAGGCTTATTTTAGCCATTTACCTGTCCCTGTTCATGTACTCTGGACACTCGATACTGAACAAGGACAGTCGTTCCACCCACAATTCAACAATGATATCCTCATTATAGTGTGTCCAACTAAATGCTTCCATGGGGGCTGCCATTTTGAAGTCATGTGCCACGACAGCCAGCGTTGATTGGTCAATCGAAGAAACTAGTCACGCATCTCCGTCGCAAAACCCCGCACATGCTGCAACAAGTGGAGACGAGTGGAGACAAGTGGAAACAAATATCAAACATGTTTGATTTTTGGAAACAGTCTCATGCAACTGTTTCCACTTGTCGCCGTACCCTAGCACACGTCGAGACTTATTGAGATTTTTGTTTCAAGTCCCTAGCACATGCTGAGATGAGTGGAGATGTCTGTCTCCTGCGATAAAAATCTCCACTTGTCGCAGTGTGTGCTGCATGCTTTAGGCACCGCATTTTAGGAGGAATGGGATAGGATCCACAAAAAGGTATGTCATGTCAGATTCATACAAGCTTGATGAACCACAGGGGTTTTACCCATTATTACTGTATGAAAGAAAAACATCACTTTCACAATAACAACTCTTATTGCATATGTGGGTCACATCGGGCCATCTCTCACTCAACTGGTTTGAAACATTTTTGACAATGACTTGCCACTAATTACTATTCCGAGAAATATTGAAACATGTCTGTTATAATGTGTTACTTATTAATACTCCCTACTTATTTCGAACAGTATATTTTCTCTGTGTGTACCTTGGCTATGAGTTCATTGTATTCCTTGTTTCTCTGAGCAGCTAAGAGGAGTTTCCTGTTTTCCTGTACAGAGTTACGAAGGGGAAGACTACTCTGTTCTGGAGTCTTGGATCTCTTGGGTGCCTACAAAAATCATACAGAACCTACCTAGACTAGTACTAGTGGGTTAGCACATGCATGCCTGCACTGTTAGCACATAAACATGTAAACATAGACAGTAGAAATTAGACACATCTTTATTATCCACATGGTTCAACATAACTGGGCTAATAATAAGCATACGAAGCACACGTGTAGTAACAAGTAATCACGTGACCAACCAATGACGTAGTTTTAGGAAGCACCATCATAACTCGACCAAATAGACAACATTTCAGAAAATTATGTCATTTTGTCGTCGTCCTCTTCTAGTTGAGTTTGAAACATTTTGACAGTTCTTGTCATTAATAAGTCGTACAGATTTAAGAAATTTGAGCAATACAAGAATCCCGAAACTCATTTCGTAAAATGACAGTATGACACACAAACTTATTTAATAATCTATATATATTCAACAATGATAACTGATAGAACAACTGAATATGGGCATCATTTTTAAATATCCTCCTTTAAGTTTACTCATCTTAACATAGGGTTACTACTTCTTCGAGATGGTGTCCATGACTGTTTAAAAAGATGGTTATGTCAGCAAATATTAAAAAAAGTCCTTAACAAAACAAGACACATATATTAGCTTGAAGCCAACAACAGCATATAATTATTCATAAACATATTATCAGCCATTCCATGTATGCTATGTAAAGTATACATCAGTTAAAATTTAGAATACCAGTAGATTTTACCAATTGATCAAAACATCTTTGTTATGATTGATAACAAATATTGATGACCGCAGAGATGTGCGACTTCCACTACAAATCTCTAATCTAAAGTGAAAAACAGCTCAATGGGCCCACCAACGGGGATCGATACTAAACAGCCCGTACATCAAGCGAGCTGCCCCATTATGTTACAAAAAATACTCTAAAATCGACAGGCAAAATACAGCAGTATAACACTGCATGATAAGTCATCAATTTAAAAAAAGGTTAATTAAAAATGTCCTACCTCTTCTGCTAAAGGACGATCGATAACCGCAGTCTTGTCCCATCTCTTCCGCTTGTCTTTCGGCAAGTTTTTCTCGTTTTCCGTGTACCTATTATCACCGTCCTAAACAATACCAACCACTGTCACAACACTGGCCCACAAGGTAAAACACTTTTTTCTTTTTAAAGCAAATTAACACCAACCACAGTCGTGACAGGTCTAAGTTTTCAAATACTTTAAAAGGGAAATCGCAAAGCAAAGCATAATGACTAAACAAGCTTGTCAAAATATGATGGCAACATTCTGTGATATCATGAAATGTTTCATAGACTTAAGACACTTGATGTTAAATGAATGGGAACCAGTAAACCAGCCGGTGCTCACGGTAAATCATACATATATGTACAGTAATGAGAGAATACTCAACAAGCTACTCAGCAATACTGTTTATCTTGGACTCGTGAATTGATGTTGTCCATTGGTGAGGGAAGGACAACATCAATTCACAAGTGAAAGATAAACTGTATTGCTGAGTAGGGAGTTGGGTATTCTATTTATTTGCCATATTTATAATTTTATGGAAGATTTTCAAATGATACTGTTGTTGAAACAAGTTTTCAAGTTGAGAACAAGAGAGAGCATTGCATCATAGTTATGACGTATGTATCGCTGATGATGGAAGTTAGTTGTTGACATGACTGCCACCATGGAAACTATTCTTATACTTAAATTAACCGCCTATACAGGCATCAAAATAAAGTCGAGAACAGTCATTCAGGTTACCGGGAGGTTACCACATGTAAGAAAAGTCAAGAACGGTGTTTCGTTCTAAACAAAAATTCCAACAAACTGTAGGCATGCATTCTGGACTTCAGCGTTTCATTTTCTTGTAAGAAATTGTTTCAATATTCGCTCACACTTGTGCAACTGCAAGTAATTATAGTCATTCAGAGTTTAAGCAGTGTCCATTAGATGAA
>JAECMU010207312.1:0-10610 GCA_016106625.1 Dracogyra subfuscus
CATAAAATAGCAGTCATGTGAGGCATACAATTATAATTACAGTCCCTCCCACCTTCCTCATGCAATCAGTTCTGAAATGGTCCTCATTTCAAATTCATGACTGAGTGAAAACTAAACAATTTCATTGTTTCAAACTATTTATTTAATCCAGCAGCATAAGTCATGTATAATGTATTGATGGGTACAACACATGCATAAATGATACAAAAAAAAAAGTAGTGTGGATAATAACATTTTAAGCTTGGCGAGTAAAATATTTTTGTCCACTAGCCAAAGAAGAGTAAGTTATAAAACCGAGCGTAGAACACTGCCCTGGTTCGTCATGATGTGACTTGTGTGCTGGCCTATCTCCTTTGAAGTTTGATGCTTACCTAAAAGTGGTACCAACGAGAGCTCGTAAGGTGGAGTCAACCTCTTCCATTGCTGATTGAGTCGCGGAAGTGTTACATACGCTTCTTCCTACTGTGCTGCAGGAAACAATGGTGTCCATTGGCTTCTTTGACGAAACCAGCGGTTTCGAGGTCAGGGCCGGTTCCAGTACCCAAACCAGGAGCGGCTTCTACGGATCATCCGATTTCGTCGGGGAAGAGCATTGAGAGGCCTACGGCTTCCACACGGCCGTCTAGGACCCTTAATCAGGCTCGATGCTCCACAGACCCTACGGGTCACCGTTCTTCAGTGCGGAAGTATGCGTCTCATCGGAGCCGGGACCGCAGTCGGGGCCGTAGCCATACTCCGAGACCGGTACGGCCTCCAACGAGTTCTTCTGATGGTCATCGCCGATCTTCGGATGTGACTTCCAGGACTTCGGGATCCCAATAATGGTCTGGATCACCAGCGGGTTCGGTTTCGGCGGATAGATTAACCTGCGCTAGAGTTAGCGGGATTTCAGTGAAGATACGCCGCCGGCTTCCGTCATCGATGAGCCTGATTCCCCGGAACATGTGACAATGTGGCTGCCATCTATGACTTACTTCCGTCATTGCCACACCCACCGACCCCTTCCAAGAAGGGCCCTACACCAATGATTCCGTCGGATATTCCGCCGGAAGATATTGTCATCTGTTCACTAGTGGTAGGCACCTTAATTTCAGATGTTGCTCCGGATTTGGACCGTACCATCCTTTGTTGCTTCGCCATCTTGGTCAGCTCGCATGTATCCAGTCTTTAACATGACATTCAAGGATGCGGCTCTGTCCTTAGACAATGATGTACACCGGTTGGGATAAATAGGTGCAGGCTATGGACACGGCGCAGAGACGGTGCTTACACGTCTTGTATCTTGATGTCATTTTAGTGGCGATGGCGACGCAAGCTAAGGACGCCCGTGGATACGCCTTATTTCAACAATCGGCGCAGATGCTGGCTTTTCTTACATCCTTCATTACATCAGTGTCATCAATGCTGATGCAGTCACGGAGACGGACGTTTCTTAAGAAATCATCACTTGACTCCCAGGATAAAAAGGAACTTCTGGCACAACCCTGGTCTGCGAATACTTTGTTTGCTGGAACGGTTACGGAGGTCGTGCATGCGAATGAGAAGGATCAACAGCAACTGTCCAGGCCTTACAGCCGATTTCAACTTAGGAATCAACCAAACGGAAATCGTCTTTTCCTGCTCCGCAAAGCGTCAAAGCAGTGGAAACCTTCATTTCGCACTCAACCAGCACGGAAGTTTCCTGTCAAACAACCAGCCGGCCCCCTGCCAGAACTCAGGTCAAGCCTAGTAGATGTTGACGCCAGCTGAGCAATAAAGGACTCCTTCGACTGCATAGACTTTGAATTTGAACACCGATTACAACTTGACACCTACGGCATGCTCCACACCGGTCGAAATATCTATTGTCGGAGGACACTGTGCGAGGACCCATTTGTAACATCAGTCTTGAAGACAGGGTTTCAGCTGCCCTTGTCTATCATCCTTCCACTGACCATTTCACCTCGGGAGCCGCAACATTCCCTGTCACACGTCAGGGTTCTTCAGGAGTCCGTCAACAAACTTGTGGATAAGGGAGCTGTTCGCAGTCTTTCGGAAGCCCGCCTAACACCCGGCTTCTACTCAAACATCTTTCTTGTACCGAAGAAAGATTCACCGAACCTGCGAATGATTCACAATATGGCATTTTTCAATGACCGCTACCTCATTCCTCCTCCATCATTCAAGATGTTGACCGTACAGGATGTCCTGTACTACCAGGAGATTGGCTTGCCTCTTTAGATCTCAAGGATGCCTATCTTCACGTTCCGATACACACAGAGTATCATCGTTATCTTCGTGCTACAGGGCCGGCTTTTTACCAGGCTCACGGCTCCGATGTCACAGTTCCTACACAACAAAGGGATCTTATTTTACCCGTACCTCGAGGATTGTCTGATGAAGTGTCAGAGCAGGACTCAGCTAACTGGACACGTGGCCTTCGTCATGGATTTTCTCAAACATCTGGGTTGGATCATTCTCGACTGGTTCCCACGCAGTCTCTACAATTCATAGGCGCTTGGCTTCGACCCGACGTGGGCATCGTCCAAGTTCCTCTAGACCGATGGGAGAAGATCCAGACTATGATTGCCAGGGCTCTTACCACTTCACTGACATTCCAAGATTGGCATCCGCCCAAGACTTGACACTCAGAGGTCGTCTTCAATTGAGGCATCTGCAGATGTTTCTCAACCCGTTTGTACGGCAAGACAATCCACATTTGGTCATCCCTCTGCCAGACGATCTCCGCTCCAGTCTGGAGTGGTGGCAGCGCCGATCAAACGTCTTAGGAGGTGTCTCTATGCAGCCATTCCTCGCTACTCACCACCTGTTCGTCGATGCTTCACTGGAAGGTTGGAGAGCTCACCTCAGCAACCAGACTACTGCGGGGCTGTGGTCTCCCAACGAACTTGGACTCCACATCAACATGCTGGAGTTGTTGACTGTCTACTACGCTATCCATCATTGGCGACAGGTTGACAGGGGCGTTATTCATGGTGGCCAGACAGCACCACAGCGGCTGCTTATATCAACCGTCAGGGCGGAACTCACTCCAGTCCTCTGCTGCAGTTGACTCGCTATCTCACCCGGTGTCTCCACAGCCGACAGAATGGATGCTCCATCCGGACGCGTTTCGATGGGTGTGCGACCATCTTTGGACACCAAACATCGATCTATTCCCCACACGTTTCAACCATCAGTTGCGAGTGTACGTGTCTCCGGTACTAGATCCGGAAGCTCTGGATCTGGATGCCTTGGCCATCAGCTGGGATCGGATGGATGCGTATGCTTTTTCTCCACCAATCCTCCTTCCACGGGTGCTTCAAAGGTTTCAGCAATACCATTGCCGCCTGTTGCTCATTGTTCCAATGTGGCCAACCTAAATGTGGTATCCAGACCTGTTACGTCTTGCCGATCCACATCCGTTACCGCTGCCAGACTGGGATCATCTGCTAGTTCATCCCACGTCAACACTGTACCATCCACGTCCGCAGTTGTTCCAACTGCACGCGTGGACCTTATCTCCACGAGTTTAAAGAAGAAAGGGTTTTCTTCACAGTCTACGGCGGCCATGTTTAAAGCACACAGATCGTCTCAGACGATCCAGATACCTTGTCTTGCCGAGTTTACGGACTACCTTTCGTTTGAAGGGATCTACCATCGCTGGGTACGTTCAGTCATCGCCACTCGCTTGGAGGATCAAGTCCCAACGGTTTCGGCCACCACACTGGGACTTGAATCTTGTTTTACGAACGTTATCGACTGCACCGTTGGAGCCGATTGCATCGTCTTCCCTGCAAGACTTGATATGGAAGACTGTGTTTTTACTGGAGTTAGCCACAGCTGCTCGTGTCTCAGAACTCTTGAACTCTTGATGTCGACTTGGTCCACTTTCACTGAGATCGTTGTGCGGTCAACTTGGGGTTACTTATGAACTTTGTTGCAAAGAATCGGTTACCTGACCAAGAGCCTCATTCGTATGTTGTGCAGGCCCTATCCTCTATTGTTGGTCCAGCAGACATTGAGGATTTGACATTGTGCCCTGTCAGAGCCATGCACCAGTACATCGAGAGGACCATTTCTTTTCGGCAGTATCACAAGAGACTGTTTTTTTTCGTGTAATCAGTCATTTGCAGGATATTACCAAGAACATGATGGCTACCTGGATCCGATCTTGTATCCTGACGGCCTACCAGAAGGAGGGGTTACCGCCTCCATCTGCTACTAACCCGCATGAACCTCGTGCCTTGGCTGCCACCATGTCACTGCATTGCAACATGCCCATTCAACACATCATTGCGGGTTGCAACTGGGTGACGGACTCCATCTTCGCCAACTACTATCTGCGGGACATCTCCACAAAAGACGTTGAGCCGTCCTCGTCGCCGCTGATGTCTGTTCGATTCTGGGCTGCATCCTGAGATGTCCATCGAATTGACAGGTGAGGACTGCTTAGACTTCTGTTCTTTTGCACAGTTCACACACTGTTGCCGGATAACGTACCCTGCACTGCACTGCATGTGGTTTTTATTGTCGTTATTGAACTAACATTTTCTTTGGGTGTACTAGAAAGAAAACACACAGGGGTTTGTTGTTCAATGTTCTGATGGTTGCACCTCATTATGTTGTTGCACAATTAGTGAAAACTAACTCTTCAATATGTGAGGGTCGCCCATGACACGCATCCCTGGTGGCCACGTCTTCCCACCCTGTCTGAACCACTGTGTCGTGGCTTCCACCTCCTGGTCCATTGTACTGGGGACTGTACCTGCCACTGCTGACGGATGCCACCATTCTGGTTTTTGTTGCTAACATCACCTGCATTGGTTTGTGACTGGCATCCCTAGGAGGAGGGGTCACCACGGTTGGCCTTATTCTTCCACTGGTCAGCTGCTATCCGGTCTTGGGGAGTTACAAGAAGCATCTACGGATCTCGGCACCCACCACCATCTATTGAATGCTGCACTTGATTGAGGACCGGTAATGTGAAAAGAAATGGAGGAAATTTGAGGTGTTTTCACTTTTATAGATACATTACCGGTCCTCAAGATTTCATCCCACCTGGGCGTCCCCGCTTCTCCGTGCAGTGCGCTCAGGGAAAAAGAAGGGAAGTTACAGTCATGTGACCGGAACTAGAGAGCAGTATGCAGTAGAAGAATTTAGGCCATCCCATTAGCTGTTGGGATGTTCAGACCAGACCACTGCGTGGGAGGGGAAATGCACTTGTCTGAGGACCGGTAATATATCTATAAAAGAGAAAACTCTCCCAAGTTTTCTCCATTCATTCCTTCCTTCCTTACCTCAGTTGTCAGCAATGCTAACTAAACAGCAGAAAGTTTTGAGGTTTTTAAAAATTGTTGGGGGGTGGGGGATGAAAAATAGTTTGAGGATTCACTCTGGAACAAATTATGGTTTGGAAAATTTTCAAATTTGTAGCATGTTTTCTTGAAAATTATTAATACATGGTTAATTTAAGAAGTATTATATTAGCCATTACCAGATGTTGTAGTCACTTTATATAAACATTAGCTGTTGGCCAATTTGGCAATGGACAGGGTCTATGGTCAACAACACAGACAGGACTTTCCATCATGATCAACATGTATTAAAACTAAAATATACCAACATGTAACCATTGATCTATGGACTTGAGAATTATTTTAATCAGAGTAAATATAACTCTGACAAAGCAACGCGACCCATAGTTTACTTTGGATTCATACAGTGCACTAGTTTTTCATATAAGTGAATGGTCAGGTTAGAAGATGGATGCATATCTGGTTCTTGTTTTAGTTACATGTGGCTTTCCGTTGCAGTTGGTGAAAATAAATCGCAGAAAGAGAAAACAGTGGAACATTTGACAAGCTATGCCATGCAAGGTTTGCGGACATTGTGTATGGCAAAGAGAGTAAGTTTTTCAATACATAAACAGATATAAATAATAAATTAATAAATCGGTAAGTAAATAAATAAATAAATAAAGATGCTTATATGCCAATAAAATACACACGCTAATGGGACATACTCACGTGCACACACACATGTTACACATACATACAATAAATAAACATTATTATTCATGGGGTTAAAAGAACTATCGATTAAAAACTTGCTTGACTGAGGTGGCAGTATAAACATAAACATAAAATAAAATAACCAACAGCAATTGTTTTGCCATGATTCCATCCATGTCTGAATGAATGAATGAATGAATGTTTAACGACACCCCAGCACGAATAATACATCGGCTGTTGGGTGTCAAACTATGGTAGATGCATAACAGTAAAACATCCATGTCTGATGGAATTGGGAAAATTAGTGAATGTAAATTATACTTGGGATATTTTTTCAGACCACTGAAAAATGCATTACACCAGTGTTAAACTAATGTATTAGAATAGACATAAATATGTTTTTTTGTTTTGGGGGTATTTGGGGGGTGGGTGGGTGTTTTTTGTGTTTTTTTAACGCTACAAACTTTTAAATAACAGACAAAGATATTTTTGGTTGCACACCACCATTTATTTCTCAATGCATCTCCATGTAAATATTGCCTCGGATTAAATTGTGTCAAAAATAGCATGATATCGCAAGGATTAAGTGACTACTGGCATGTAAAAAATCAATACGGATTTGGACCGTACCATCCTTTGTTGCTTCGCCATCTTGGTCAGCTCGCATGTATCCAGTCTTTAACATGACATTCAAGGATGCGGCTCTGTCCTTAGACGATGATGTACACCGGTTGGGATAATTATCCATCCAAATGTCGGGGCCCCATCTCATTTTGCTATTATGTACCCATTTCTATATGACCGCACAGCACACTTACAGTTGCTTTTCCTTAGTAATGACAATAGCAAATAATGTACAAAGACTGGGTCATTTAATTACTACAAAGGTCAAACTACCTGTAATCATCAAAGAAAACTTTGAAAACTAAATATTTCTATTTATTATTATTTTTCTAATGAGGACCTATTTCCTAAACCGGACTATATGAAGCTGCTACAGTTAGTAAGGACACGACAAATGGTTGTGTGGTGCCTTATGTATTTTTAGACATTACAAACATGGATGATGATGAGATGAATGGTGAAGCCGAAATATTTCCATTTCAGTATGGGACTACTTGACAGGTCCGTGCTCCACACGCTTGCTGTCAGTTGAGCTATTACCCAAGCCCAGGGTACACAGAACCTATAGTGCATGCCGGGAAATCATTCTCCATTTAGGGTCACACACTCAAGAGACATCCACGACTGTGGGTGAAGCTCATTGTATGTAAACTTACACCTACCTATTGAGCCTAGCAGTGCACTCACTCTGGGTTGTAGCTGGTACAGGCATGAGAAATCCCCCTTTGCCTCAGGTGGGATATGAACCTGGTACCTACCAGCCAAAAGTCTGATGGCTTAACAACTGCACCACCGAGGTCTCTTATATTCAGAATTGTTAGCATTTTTCTGACCCACAGAACCCCTGGATAAATCCCCAAGCCACGTAACTTTACTGCATTGCATGTCTGTATAACATTTACTATTTGGATTAACAATAATCACATGCCTTGCTTTTTAATGTGTGCGGGTGCAATCGCGCTCATACAGTGCACGTAATTTCAGTCTGACGAGTGTGAAAAACAGTGCATGTTACACACTCAATAAACGGCGCACGTAAAATGGATGGGTATATTTATTTTCACCGTTCACAACAGTCAACAGTTTCCATAGCTCATTTAGCTGATAGGAAGATCCTTTTATTAAAACAATAAAAATTAAAAACATAGCAATGGCTTCCATGCAGTGGTTAAACTGGTATTTTTCTTTGTTGAGCAAATCAGGAAATACTGGTTTAATAGACAGTTTTGTAGACGTACCAGTCAAAATCCATTTCGGAGCTACACTGCCTATTTGATTTTTTTTGGAGAGTTATTTTTCACTCACCTTAGCATATTGAGGTGTGCGATTTTCCACTCGCCTATAATTTTTAAAAACCAAGGACTTTAATCAGCTATGTGACACATGCTTATAAATACAACTACCAATGATTCTAGCAAACCTTTCTTGGGCACACCCTCAATGTGCGCTACATAGATCTGTTCAAGACCTATTTTGCAGTATTAACTATTACAGATTGTACATGATTATCTCCCTTAAACAGTAACTCTACCTTTAAGATCTGTATTGTCCAGTTTACACAGTCTACCATAATACTAACTTGAGACATCACATTTTTTAAACTTTATTATTTGAGACTAATAAACAAAAATGTAGATTTTCTTACATGACACTTGATTTGTGTAGGTGCTGTCAGAGAAGGAATATCTCCACTGGGTGAAGGGACACAGAGAAGCAGAAGCAGCCATAGAAGACCGTGAAAAGTTGATAATGGAATCGGTGTGCAGGATTGAATATGATTTGGAATTACTCGGTTAGTCATGTATAATAGTGTGCTGTTCTATCTTGATCAATAACGGGTGGCGTGTAGCTCATTGGTACAGAGCACTTAAGTGAGACCAAGGGATTGTTTTGTTGTTCTTACCTCACAGTATGCTTTTCCTTTCTCTCCTTTAAATTCCCTCTCATTTCTTCCCAACCGCAACAGGTGCTTGTCTCTTGTGGCTATCTGTGTCACACACCTGCCATTCCCCATCAGCTTTTAGGCACCACACCAGCATTTGTCATGTCCTTACTAGCTGTAGCAGCTTCATATAGTCCGGTTTAGGAAATAGGTCCTCATTAGAAAAATAATAATAAATAGAAATATTTAGTTTTCAAAGTTTTCTTTGATGATTACAGGTAGGTTGACCTTTGTAGTAATTAAATGACCGAGTCTTTGTACATTATTTGTTATTGTCATTACTAAGGAAAAACATTTGTAAGTGTGCTGTGCGGTCATATGGAAATGGGTACATAATAGCAAAATGAGACGGGTCCCGACATTTGGATGGATAATTAAAAAATGTTGTGGTAAACCCGTGTTGATTTTTTACATGCCAGTCGATAAGTGACTGTAGGTTCAAAAATTGGTAGCCACTTAATCCTTGTGATATCATGCTCTTTTTGACACAATTTAATCCGAGGTAATATTTGCATGGAGATGCATTGAGAAATAAATGATGGTGTGCAACCTTAAGTGCAGTTCACAACTGGTGTAGGAATACATTTGTTTTGGTCATTTTGCTACGCAACATATAATGGCTGCCTCTACACTTGCTCAGTATGCTGTAATGTTGTCTGAACGAAGTACAGATGGTTCACATGGGTGCAGGGTATGGACTGGGAGGGAACACAGGTGTGGCAGAACCACATATGGTATTGTCAGGGTTAAACTGCCAGGGTGGAAATCATCGAAACCCATAGGTGCTCACTTACAGGCATACTATGTACACACAGAAACATGTGAAATACCAAAAGGATATAATGTGTCACATTTATGTCACAATTCATTGTGCATCTTGCATTTGTCATATGAACCTATAGATGTTAACAGAAATAGGCAAGTGTGTGTGGGCACATTTCCAAGGATCTGTGGATCTGAATTGGCATCTGCTATTCCTTTTCCATATGTAAGTCTGTTTCCATGTTTCAAGTCATCCGCTTTGAATTTTTTAAATCTCAAAAAGCTACGCCTTGCTTTAGTAGAAAATAATTTTGCTCTCTTTGACAGGTAATAATCTCTTTTTGTTTCTGCTTTCAGTGTAAGTAGCAAGAAGTGACAGCCAGTTTATCTTTGACACTGGCCATCCCCTTGTAAGTGCTCAGCAGACACCCGACACCACCTGACTGATATTTTTCTGCGTGCCAAACTGACCCATATTCATTATTGTGCATAACAACTAATAACAAAATAAGAACAACCAACCAACCAACTAATTAATATTAAGTAACAAGCACTTTATTACAAAACGGTTACAGTTCATTACTTCATAATGGACAATGTTACATACATGTAATTACATTGAAATATTAACAAGATATAAACTTCACACCTGGTATGTATTGCTATGGGTGCCTACTATTCACATTCATAATTTGAGGTGTGCACCTTTAATACACAATCTTTGGGGTATTTTCATTGTCAGACATGATTTTGCCATTTTCTCAAGAATACTGTCTTCAAAGCCGTAGACCCCTGCAGTGATCTTTTGAGACTTTCCCAGAGAATTACATAACAGTTGCACTGATTTTCTGGAAATAGGTGCCAAAATGGTTATTCTGTGCACATGCCTTATTTGATTCAGTTCGGTGCACCAAGTCGACGTTCGGGTTTAATTAAACAAAAAATAATTCACTTGTCTGCAGACAAGCAAAGTGAAAAAAAGTACTTGTCCGGTAGTACTAAGTACCGGGTCGGGTAAGTCGCGCATACTAATCCCACACTCCTGATACCCATGTATACATTCCCATCTATAGCAACACAGTGATCAAAATTCATTGATGTGCATTTCGTCTGGGATCGATCCCTGTCGGTCGGCTGATTGGGTTATTTTGCTTTCCAGGTAGTGCATCACCACTGATATATTAAAGACTATGGTATGTGCGATCCTGTCTGTGGGACGGTGCATATATAAGATTCCATGCTACTAATGGAAAAAATTAGTGGTTTCCTCTTTACAAATAAATATATAT